>JAJLRR010000036.1:10105-48590 GCA_030567175.1 Williopsis lachancei
TTACTGGAGATACATTTGGGATGACAAATGGTAATTGTTTCTCAGCGGACAATACGAGGAATTGCATTTTATAGTATGATATGTTGTGTGTGTTGTGGGTAGTAGTGATAGTAGTAGTAGTTGGTGTACTAGCTAGTAATATGCTTTTCTATTGATATATAGATAGAGTGTACATGATATGTTTAATACTCAAATTATGAAGGATCTTCCACCCTTTTTATAACCGTTATATTCAGACTCTACATTAAAACTCTTCCGGTCATTGATTTATTGCTTCTAACGATGATGATCTATGACGAAATCTGGTTCAGTTTACCATACAAAACGTGCATCTGCACTATATTATCAACAGCACTAATTAGAGAAAATTTTAGCGCAGAAAAAGTCATCACAACAGTCACCGTTTTCATATGCACCCCAGGAAATTTTCTTAAAACCGGGACAAGCGCATATTAAAAGATGATTGTAAAAACTTGGACAAAAAGGACAAACCGGATCACTATACAACCGGGTGTAGCTACTGCTACTGCTAATACCGGGAAGCCACTGAAAATGGTGGTATACAGCTATTAACTTTATAGTGTATGGCCTATGTGATAGTGTAGAAAACACCGGCGCAATTGAGTGAGCATTGGAACCGTTTAGGGCTATGGGTAACCGTATAGCCAAATGTCTTGTAAAGCGTATTTGTCAGTAAATTAGCTCTGCCTACAAAAAAATGACCCAGCGTGGGTGTCAGTGTCATTCTTTTTTCAACACGATGTCTCACTTTGCCTCTGTGCGACAAACTACTTTTTTTGCTTCTTCTAGCCCACGCAGCTTCAACCCCCTTCTACGCCGGCGCTGTCCTTTGGCTAAATTCCGTGGGGGCGATGAGTCAAGCGAAAAATGTCTTTCGCGGGTAATCTGATCGTTTGTCCCGAAATATGGACTTTTCTAATAATTTTTTCTTATTTCACTGACGCACGCGGCAGGGTATAAACGTCAGCTATCGATAGGATTTAAGGACATATATTTGATTACTATAGGAGATCATCAATATACTAGCAATGAGGTCTAAAATTGCGTCATACTAGGATCAGATCCGATGGCACATAATCAAAGATCATATCTTTAAATTATATAATACATCTTCTTGTTATATACTATATAGACCTCCTCACTTGTCGGCACCGTCTCAGCAGTTCATAATCACTGTAAAGTACACTGTTCTGGGCCCTGAAGTATATGTCTTCATCAAAAGCTGATTATAAAGAACATTATTCATGACGTTGATCGTCCGTGTCGACCCGGCGCTCATGGCAATACTAAATATAGTGAGATATAATGGCTCCCGATATTCACCATTATATTATTGCACTTCCAGTCGGTGATAGATATTATCGTACCCCATGTAACGTTAACTATCTGTTGAGCTCAATATGATTCAGAAGCCGAGGCTACGCCGCATCAAATTACATTTATATTCAGCAGCTAATTGGCTTTACCTAGCTGAAAGGTCGATTTTACCCCGGAGAAGATATAACATTTGTGCCATTATATTTGACGCAAGGCTCAAAAGCTGAGACATGTCTAGTTATAAGCTCCCCAGTACTCCAGTCGATTACAAAGCGCCAGTAGCTCATGGCAAGCAAATGCGCTAGTTTTACCTCGGGGTAGCTCCATGCACCGGGAATGCAAGTTGTTCAATTACCCCATATTTCTACCGCGATCTTATGTGCAAAGTCGTTGTGCTTATATTTCTCTTTTTGGGACGACGTCGTGTAATTAATTGCTGGACCCGGGGAAGAAATAGACAGCAGCTTGATCATTTAGTATATTTCGACATTAAGTACGTCCACACACTCAATATGCCGGGCCTTATAATAAACTACGTCTAGCTGTGATATAACGTTTATCGATGAGCCGATATGCCAGTACAACTCAGTTCTCGTTAGTGTAAGCTATTTATGTTTCTATGCTATTATATCAGTCACTTGATTTGGGAATGGATCTTTCTTACTTAAAACCATCACGCCATTCGAATGTGAAAGGTAACCTTTTATATAACCTTGAAATATCAAATTAGCCAAAAGACATTCAGCTTCATCAGAGGAGAAACTCTTGACGTTTCTATTAATGGCAATCTCTTTGTTATTAGTATGATATTTGGCAAATTCAATAGATCTTGTAACCAATTCTATCTTTAAATGTGGTGATGATTCATTAAAAATGTATGCCTTCTTAATTAGTTTCAAAAGGACAAATGGTCTTAAGCTTTCAACAACTAAGAATAACGATTTTTTTAGGAAAAATATCTCCAATGATTCAAATTCATGATCGAATCTTTTCAAATCTCCATTCAACAAACTTTGAATAATACCCTTATATATCGAATAAACTGAAAAATAAGTGCTCAAATACTTCAAATTTGGATATTTCCTCGTTATCACAAATTTCAACGGAATCAAATACATCAAAATAGCCTCGATATGTTTATTATCATTCTTATCGCAAAGCTCAAAACAAAGCTTGAACTTACTATAAGCTGTGGTAAAATCTCCATCTCCACAGAAAATGATACCGCTGTAATAGAGATAAGTGACTGCATGAGATTTTTCAATCTCCAGGATATTGGGTAAATTTCTGTTCAAACTCGTCAACACTTTCTCCATATTCTTTGCCAGGTCTCTGTTCTGTAGCTTGTAGTATATCTTTAGCTCCTGTCCGACAAAGAAATACGTATATTGTCTTCTACTCTTTGATTGATCCTCATTTCTATCGTTTAGACAAAGTTTGAAAGAATTGTGGATCACCCTTGCAGCTTTAGCTAAACAACTCTCATGTTCAAAGTCTCCAACGTTCTTAGTGGCAAACGCTGCGGGGTTATTTGTGATGAATTTGTCAGCCTCAACGGCACTTGCGATCAATTCCTTTGTAATGGCAACTAACGGTTTAACCGCCCAGTTGTTCTTATTCTCTGCGTATCTGTTCAATGCTCTCAACAAAGCACTGGTCTCGTTGAAGACATTCAACGCATTATACCCACTAAGTTCGTCTCTCTTCAACGCTAATAGCGGCTCAAGCACCGGTTTGATGTCTTTAGGGATGTTGTAGTCTGATTGCACAAGATCCCATCTCAGATTCTGTAGACTTCTAGCGTTGATAGATGATGATGATGCGATGAGGGTACTCAATCTGGCGCCATCTTCCTGGCGGGCACACTCGGCTATGTTCCAGAAGTACTCCATTGAATCTGTTGGATAGATCGGTGTGTAACACTGCAGCGTCTTCTTTACCCCCTGATATGCTTGATAAAGCTAAATGCGTATCGAAGATCTACCTCAACAATAACATGTTTAGTATACAAAGTGTTGATAATTTATTGGCTTCCTTGGTGTCTGGGTGTTCTAGTTATGCAGCCCTGTTGTAATCGCTTTAAAAATTAAACACATGAGCGAAAATAATTTGTTCCTACGTCAGTTTTGATAGTTAAAAACGTTGCATATAAGTGTTTATCTTTTACCGTTTTGGGGAATCTGTATATCTAAAGATGATTTTTATTCCCTAACAGTGCTTAATTTGATGAAAAGATAATTTTATGCTTCAGCTCACGATGGATCATATTAATGACACCTCAGATTAAGGCCTTTTGATACAGAAAACTAGCAGAGACCATATAAATATTGCCCGTAGAGAAAGGTTACTTCTTCAGGTATACACACTACGCAAGTCGCTTCTAATTAGATCCCAACATTCTCAAACTCAAAGATGTCACTCGCTATAGAAAAGAAGGTTAGCCAAACTACACCTGCCAGACAGAGAATCATTTCTGAGTCAACGGGCTTGGTTAAATTCAATATAACTAAGAAGAAGTTTGAAGAGCAGGAAAGAGCCACAAGGGAGTTTCAAAACTTGGAGGCAAAAGTCACCAAAGAGCTCAGGTCCCCTGTAAGAGTCTCAACCACAGAGAGATCGATGCCTCCTGTTGTGAGACCAAGAAAGCTAAAGAACATAAACCCATCACCATCAGAGAACCCTTTTTCCACACCACCTTCTTCCAAAATATCAGTGACTGCATATTCACCTTCAACAAGAACTGATACAACGACAAGTACCAGCAACAATATCAACGATGCTATAGATGAAGAGTTGATGCTTGAGCTTGCGGCAAAACAGAGAGAAGTTCTCGAAACCAAGTGCAACCTTGAAGCGCTCAAACAGAAGCTTGTGATAAGCCAAAGGGAGCTACGAGATATTGAGAACAGATGCAATATGAGCTCACGAGGTGTTAATGGCAATGGCTCGAAGAGTACAACTCAACAAAGGTTACGTACTGGTTTAGAGACACTACGCTCAAAACCTTCAATTCAGACATTAAGGGCAACTTTGGGTCAATCTTCGAACAACAATAGCAACAGTAACAGTATCTCAAGTAATAATTTCAGTACATTAAAGAGCAAAATATCATTATCACAAATTACATTGACAAGGCTTGGAGATAGTAACTCACCGTTTAACCAATCTTTGAACAATAACATTCAAAAACTACAAAAAGAGTCAAATCTGTTTTTAGAAAAGGGTAAGATATTCATGAATAATCTTCGCAATGAATACATGCTCAAGGAAGAAGCTGATGATGATGATCCGGACTTCCTAACAAGTGATGAAGAGATAAGCGATTATGGGGAGGCAGATGCCAGTGATTACATGCTGGCTGTTAAATAGAAGTTCTAACAGCATTATATTATATCATCCGAATTCTAATTATTACAGACACATCATTCATATTATAATATCACAATACTTAAAACAGATATTGATGTAGTTCAGAGATAGTATGTATTGTTTCGTCGTTGTGTAATTACATCTTGTCATCTCCTCTTCTTTTAACTTCTATCTAAAAGTCTGGGAGACAATGAACTGAGTAGCTTTCAAAGCTTCATATCTCACTTCGGAGTTCTTATGGTTCAACAAGAGCATGACTTTGTGCTTCTTATCCTCATTGTTCAAGATTTCAATGGCTTTCGAGTCTAGTTTCAATATCTTACCAATGTCACTCAACAAGAGTACAACTGCAGATGGTTCCAATTCTTCATCCAACAATGCGAGAAGTTTCTTGAAGATCTTGTATCCGTTCTCTTGGAACTTGGATAAGTTATCCATGAAGAACTCATCGTTTGTGTGCACTGGTGAGTTTCTAAACTTCTTTGAATCCAACTCTTGAAGATATTCGTCGAATGAGGTCAACTGAGAATAAACCTCTTGAACATTAGTGTAAAGGATATCCAAGTCCTCAATAAGTTCTTCGTCTGTCCATTTACGTTCTTTCAGATTGTTTAAAGTTGGCAAGATATCGCCCATCAAGATGAGATACTTCAAGTTTGAAACGTTTAAGGAAGCATGTGCCGGGTTTGAGGTCAAATTGATAAAGATAGAGATGACGAGACGAATGATTTTCTCCTTGATCGAACTCTTTGCCAATTTTAAGAGTGATAGTGTTTCTGGAAGATACTGTTTAGAAAACTCCTTCAATGCAACTGTGTTGAAAGTCAAGAGCCACAAAGAAAGAAGCACCTTGTATTGGAATTGGATGGATTCTGTTGTGTTGTGGGACAAGTGGGAGTTCAAGTTCTGGAACAGAGTTGGAATGTACTTCGTGTTGGACTTCCAGTAGATTGGTCTGAAGGATTTGATGCTCAAAAGCTCAGCAATCAAGGTCAGCGAGTAGTACTTCAGGTTGTAGTCTGTTGCCTCGATCAACGAGTTCAACGCATCAAAGATACTCGAGACCACAAAGGCATCGGAACCAGTGGACTGTGGTTGGATGAGAAGATATACAGAGTCGTAGAGGGCCAAGAACTTGATAACTTCATCGGTACTATCAATGTATCTGGCCGTCGTTGCCAATGAGCTCTTGAGATCGGTGCTCTTTGTTAAGAAGGCATCGAATGAGAGCAAGTCACTGATCAATACCAAGATGTATTTCTTGATGTCGTTACGCTCCTGTGGCATCTCTTTGGCCAGAAGAGAGAACAATGTCTCTACATATCCGGACACTTTCTCCTCGGATAACACAGTATCAAATCGCTGAGTGGTGGATGCAACTTCTAGTTCACCGAGCTGCTTGGCTTGCTCCTGTGTTAGCAGTTCAGAGCGTGCAAAGCCCTCCCATGGGATTGTCTTTGATCTTATCGCAGTTCTATAATCCTCGAGATAAACACTCTCCACTTTCAAGTGCTTTGGCTATATTTAAAACCCCTCGTTAGTACTCGAGATAAGGATACAAATATTGATGATGCTGTTTGATGTGTAAATCAAAACAGGGCAAAGCAGTAGAACTTACCTCTCCCGTTGTCATTGTGCTGTGTATGTCAATTGCGATGACTCTGGAGTTGCTCCTGTGCTCTCTGTAACTTGAGTATTATTATCGTTAGTTTTTGCACTCACCAATTATTGTAGTCGCTATCCTTACATGACTAGCCATCATGGGGAGCGGAATTTTGAAATTTGGCTGCTTACCTGGTGTCCAGATTATTTTTCCAGAAATCTAGCAATACTCTGGTCCGGGTAACGGCCATTGTGTCAACGCTTGCCAGCTGTTATATAATGATTCTTGATTTAGCGTAGCATTTAGTTGTGATTTGATATAAAGATCATCACCACCTAAGTCAGTCCACAAAAAAAGCACAATCGGCTGACTGTCTACTCTGTGAAGAATGATCCAGAGTGTCCAGGAGATTGACCAGCAGCTCAATCAGCTGCAAGCCACGCTAGCGGCTGCGCTGGATACACAAGTACTGGAACAACAGTTAAAGCCCATTGTTGATCTGAACCATCAACTCGGCCAGCTCGAAGCCCAAGAGCAAAAGATCGCCACAGAATTGGAAAAGCTACAGGAATTGTGGTATATAATGACGTTGCAGAAGGAGATCTTCGTCAACATTGACCTCTACGAGTTTGAAACTGTGTTCCTCTCGCTGAATAAGCTACTCGCCAAAATGTCTCAGCTGAGCATAAATGACGACGCGATCAAGTCCAAGTTGTCCTTGGAGTACAACAAGCTTAACGATGCGGCGCTGGAGAAACTCACGGAAAGCTGGGGTCAGATCCTCAAAGTTGATAATCATTCGATTGAATTCCATCACGAGGCTCACATCGATGGATTCCCCGTTTCTTATGAATCGATCTTGCAGGTGGTTGAGGAGAATGCGTTTACACAGCAACAGTTCAACATCCCACGGATCATCTTTGACACTCTGGTCAAGCCGCTTTTCCATTCAAACCACCGCCTGTCATTGGAAGGGAGTTTGATCTCGAATGTCCAAGTTCAGCCCAAGGACATCACAAATCATGGACTACTACTCATACAGCATATAAATTCCACCAGAGCACTAACTGATTTCGTTGGTCTGATACCGGCAAACAAGAAGATAATATCATACATATCGCCTCAACTCTTTGAGAGCTTGAAAGATCTCATCACAGAATACGCCAAAGAGATATCTGAGAATGACGGTCTACAAAGAGAATTTAAGAAACTGGGTGAACATATGGCATTGAAGGGATTCGTTAGAAATGACCTAAAGCATTGGATCGAGTCAGAACTGTACATATTGGCTACAGAACACTCTCTGAGTACGCATATTGATAAGATTAGAATTCTTTTCAAGAATAAATCTAATTTTAAAAAGTCTTATCATAAACTTGATCCAAATGCGAAAAACATTGATCAACCACAACCGGTAGCTGAGACGACGAAGAACAAGAATGACAATGAAGAACAAGACGATGATGAATGGGATGCGTGGGATAATGATGATGATATCAATGTCGATGTCGATGCGTGGGGAAATGATGAGGATGATGATAATAATGACATTGATATTGACCCTGATCAGTTAGATGATGGTTGGGGATGGGATGAAGACGAAGACGATTTTAATCAAGAGTCATTACCCAAGTCAAAACCGAAGTCCAAAAAGGCACCAATGGCCAAGAAATTGGTTTCTAAGCTGAACAAGAAAACACAACATTCACAACAACCAAGTTCAACGGCATCACCGGTCCCTATAGAAGAACTCCTGATAACTTCATTTCCTCAACTGGTGCATTCGATCTTTGAAAGTTATATGAAGGATGGAGTAAGCTTGCCATTTGACTATCAAGAAAATCATATGAGTAAGATTGTGTATCTCTCTACTGCTTATTATGCATTGGCATCTGCTCTATATGAAAACCATTTGATTCTTTTCAACGATATCATATATTTGAATAATTACAGACCGGTTCCCTCGTTGATGGAACAATCTGAACGTTTATTATCGACGTTTGTTTCCAGGTATGAATCATTGATCCTTGATCAGTATAAAAATTTGAAAGGGTTGAACCCTAGTCTTTCAACTGGGAAGACATTTTCGATCATCCAAGAGATTCAATCCTTACTTGATACATTTTTTGAAGAATACAATGTGTTACCGAAATTGATCAAGACTAGACTCAACGTTACCATAATGGATAATATATTCCAATTGGTCATTGATTCAATTGAGTCTAGATATGATATCGAAGAACAAGAGAGTGAATATTTGAGTCAAATCATTCATAAGTTTATCAATCTCAAACAACCATTGAACGGACAATTGAAAGATCTTTCAAAGAACTACAATAAGTTGAAGCAATTGGATTTTATATTGACAAACCATATGAAGGAGATTATGTATGCCTTTTATGAAGGTGACTTCTTTGAATTGGATACATCAGAGATTGTCGGTATGTTGAATAAGTTATTTGCTGATAGTGATTTGAAACGTCAAAATATCAGAGAAATAAGAGAATTGAGGGATGAACAACAATGATCGAATTAAGAGATGACTACATATATCGATTTCACCACTAATTATAATTGTATCATTTATATTATATAAAAATCAGAGAACACTCTCTCTTGCTGTTTGTTTTCCAAACTTGAGGTCTTTCTCCTCTGCAAGCTCCTGGTTGTAGTATGCATTCTCCCCTGTTTGGACAGTGAGGATCTTGTTGATATCATTGTATGATTTGTAATCTCTCCATTTGAATATCTTTGTGTATTCGTTCTCCCGGCCTTCCAAGACATCCACTGCAAACTTTCCAAGAACCGGTAAGAACTTGAATCCATGGCCTGAACCTCCGGTGACAACGATAAGGTTCTTCTTCTGTGGGACCTGGTCAATGATGAAGTCGTTGTTAATGGCGTCAGTGTACCACAGAAGCTTAGTCTGTGAGATCCCGAACGGTGCCAGTTCAGGTAAGAATGTCTGGATGAAGCTTTTGAACTGTTCAACAACAAACTTACTGAGTCGAGTCTCAGATGGGTCGGAGTTGGACGTGACAGGGACAGAAACTTTCTCACCGGACTCCAATACTGTAGGATTGTTATACTTCTTCTGTCTCAGGATGAGCTTGATCAGGCCATCGGATGTGGAGGGGAAGACACCTATTCCAGAGAGTAAGTTCTTCTCTAATCCCTTCTCCATCTTCCACATGAGTAATGGAAAGTTCTTTGGAGAGAACTTGTCGATCAGGTCTTGTCTATCTGCCGGAATCTTGATGATGGCCACGTTTCCACTCTGGGCCTCACAGAGACCACCTAGCTCAGGGATCAACGATGGAGACCATGGCCCAGAAGCGACAAAGACCTTATCAGACAAGTGAGCTTTACCATCGGCAGTTTTGATGCCTGTCACATCTCCGTTTGCACTCTGAATTAGCTCTTTAACAGATCCAGTCGCTGGTCCTGTGATGAACTTAATACCCCTTCTTTGGAGAAAAGAGTTGACATACAAGCATGCGTTGTTGGAGTATAAGAGCCCCGAAGCTCCATCGTAAAGCCCATGGAGTCTCTTCCCTTCACTATTGTCTGAGAAGCGGTTAACCTTGGAGAATATACCGATTCTTTTGGCTCTTGAGATGTCGTCTGCATCATCCAGAAAATATTGTGTATGTCTCAATCCTGATTCTTTGAAATCATCCATACTCGAAAGGTATAACTCTGGATGCTCATCTGTGTAATTGGCCACTCCACAGATATCAATAATCTTCAGATCACCAGAAATGTTGTACTTCTTCTTTGCCTGTTCCTCTGGGAGTTTACTAACTTCTTTATCCCATTTCATGAATTGATCCTTTGCCAATAGAGCAAGACGATGATAATGAGGTTCACCTGGGTAAAAAGCTCTAAAGACCTTGTTAATATCTGCAGAAGCAGTATCCGCACCATTTTGGAAAGAGTATTGTAACTTGAACAGGTCAAGCCTGTCAAAGATGGTGATGTCCTCATATCCTGCCTCCAAGAGGTGCAACGCAGTGGATAGTCCAAAGACACCGGATCCAACGATTATGATCTTTGTCATCGTCTTATCAGCTTCCCAGTCTTGTAATCTTCGATTAGCCAAAAATGCTATATAATATATCACATTTGATTCATAGGAGGGATATCCGTATTCCAAGAAGAACCTTCTGCTCTTTTAAGTCATAAACTGGTACTTCGGACTGGCTGTGCCTTGGTCTCATTTATGGCCCGAGACGATATTGTTTATCAGGATCGTGAATATGGCGCTCAAATATCCGTTTCTGGAAATCTTACAGATTTATTCCAAATATGGGAATTTCGGCGCAATTTGAATCACAATAGGCGCCTAAATTGCCCTATTCAGAAATCTCAGAGATATGATTAGCCAAACACAGTAATTAGTGCGCAGATTAGAAGTCTTCGAGGTTTTTATTTTCACCCATTTCAATGAGGGATGCCAACATCGCTTTATCAGCGAAGCATGCTTCCTGGTACAGCTTGTGCTATTGTAGCAAGTACCCACCAACCCACATGCATCTTTCGGCTTACAGTTGGTCATATTCAAGGATCTGCTTCTTATCTCACAATCAGCTCTCAGGGTATCATCTTCGTCTGAAACTTTCTTCGTTGTGCAAATGAACTCTATTTAAGAGAAGCCATCTGTTCTGTTTGACTGCAATATTAATCGTAGAAGAGTGATATACAAGCACCAATCCAACTATACTTCTACGAAGAACTACTGCTTCGATGTCCAAGTCAAACATAGACGTTCACACAGAGTCTATAGAGCTTGCTGACTCAGGTGAGGTCATCAACATCAGCGACCTCAAACAGGTCGATGAGGCTTACGAACTCGCTCTAAGTGCTGGAAACATAGAGATCGACCCTGAAGTTGAAAGAAAACTGGTGAAAAAGATCGACTGGATCCTTATGCCCTTGGCTTGTTGTATGATGTCCGTCTTACTCATGGATAAATCCACGACTTCATATGCCTCGATCATGGGTCTACGTACAGATCTGAACATGAGTCTACGTGATTACTCCTGGGTGGGAAGTTGCTACTACCTTGGATATCTGGGATTTGAATACCCGGCCAATTTGATCCTCCAGAGATATCCATTGGGTAAAGTCATGGCCTGTGCCATTATATGCTGGGGACTTGTCGTTTGTCTTTCCTCCGTTGCGTTCAACGCAGCATCTTTCTTAACATGTCGTGTGTTTCTAGGTATCTTTGAATCCTTTGTCCATCCTGGCTTGATGATGGTGATGTACCAATGGTACAAGAAGGAAGAACAGTTCTTGAGATCCTCATTATGGCTGGGTCTTCAAGGTTTCGGAACAGCCATTGGGTCATCCCTGGCATACGGTCTGTATGTGCACCAGGACTCATACTCCATTCCTGGCTGGAAAATACTATACCTAATTACCGGTCTGATGACCATGGTAATGGGAGTGTTGACTTTTATGTTCCCGGACTCCCCAACTACTGCTCGTTTCCTCACTCCAGAAGAACGGTTGATCTGTATTGAAAGAGTCAAGGATAATAGAACAGGTGTTGGTAATAAGACCTTCAAGATGTATCAGCTAAAAGAGGCCTTGACGGACTCCACGATGTATCTCTACTTCTTCTACATGGTTGGTTATGGAATTGCTAATGGAGCTTTAGGAACATTTGGCTCGATTCTCTTCGACGAGAAGTTCAAATTCTCCACTAAAATGTCGTTGTTATTGAACCTCCCTGGTTCTTTGATCGATATTATATTCCCCTTTGGATTCGCATTGATAGCCAAATACGTTGTCAAATCAAGACTCATCGTCTCGATGTTTATCAGTATCGGTAACTTCTTAGGACTATGTCTCCTAGCGTTTGCCCTGAACAACAGATCTGCGATGATGTTTGGTTATTATATCACATACTGGGCCACAGCTGGCTGGGCCTGTATGTCGTCATTGGTCAGTTCGAACGTTGCTGGTCATACGAAGAAAGTTGTATTCAATTCATTGTTCCTCATAGGCTTTGCTGCTGGAAACATCGTTGGTCCTCAGACTTACGTCGAGTCCGAGGCTCCGGACTACAAATCATCGGCTTATACGCTTGTTGGAACATCTGTGGTGCAGACTCTTGCTCCTTTTGCTCTCTTTGTTATATATCGTTTTAGAAATAAGAAGAAAGTTGACGTCGATACGACTTCTGGCTACGAAGGACAAGAAGATATCAAATTATCCTTTGGTGATCTTACAGACTTGGAGAATCCTGTCTTCAAATACAGCATATGAAGTTGACATTCTAGACGCTGTCCGTTATGTACTTGCTTAATATTCAATACAATGGAAGTTTAACATTCAAATTCTATTCAATGTAAGTTCAACCCGGCGATATACTGATCTCAAGCAATCATAGGGATTGTAATACCCATATTCTTAGTTTTTGCTTCCCAATCTACGCTAACGGTTCCCTTAGAATCAACTTTCCATATTTCCGCGAGTGCTTTCAACGCTGTCAGCAAGATCTTCTTATTAGTTCTTAGATGTAGCTCTTTTAGAGATTGCTCCAACCAATTTCTCGATTGTACAGAGACCAATGAAATACCCAAAACGAAGAAGGGTAATAGTAACAGTTGTACATCAGATGCTTTCTCCTTGGGTAGTTCAGAGATCATATTCACTATCCTCTGAGCAATTTCCAAAAGTTTCTTCACCAAAAGAAGTGTCTTTGCTGAACGAGGCTGTTGACAATGAATAGTCTGATATATCATTAGCTTTGCCGATCCAGCAGCAAGGCCAAGTTGTAGTTCATTTATATCATCTCCAGCTAATATAGCTTCATTCATGAACTTTGAGCAATCGATATCTAATTCGTCGATATCTTTCATCACACGTTCCAATGATAGTTCGGAGACATCGTCATATTCAAACTCATCCGATGAGGATACATTAGCATTACAGGTCACAAGCAACAGTTCTTTAAGGTAAGATAGTTTAGCAAAGAGTCTGATAATCTTCTCTAGATGATTGGATCCAAGACCAATGAGGAAATTTTGATTGTCATGGAAATCGATATCTCTGTTCTTTGAATCAAATAAATTGTCGTATTCTGTATATCTCAGAACAGTCGAAGTGTTTGATTTGGTCTTCAAATCATCGTCATTGATACCAAATGCGAAGGGTAAATGTGCTGATAAGAGTCTTAGCAGACATAATCCTGTCAGTGTCTGACTCATCCTCCAAAATCCGCCTCTGAACCCAACTAGAGACGTGCAGAGCTTAATCAGCTTTCGGTATACGCCATTTTCACAGCCTTTTAGAACTTCAATGTTGAGAAGCACGATAACAGAATATACGGTATGATCACAGCATATACTGGATATATGCTGTAATCTATCTTGTACTTCGGAAAGGACTCTAAGATGGAGCTTTTCAACTTGTTCTTCGAGCGGTCGTAGATAATCTTGTTCATCTTGATTGGAGTTTTGCATGCACAGATAGTACGATAAAACCAGCGATGCTCCAAGAGCAGCACTGTTTCCTATCACCAGAGGGAGACATATGTGCATCCAGTTTATCGTACTCTCTTGTAGAGATTTATCCGAGCCATTCTGACAGATCTTTTGGAAAAGAAACTCTGATACCTCAGATGGAGCTTCAAATCCTCCAAAGCTCATCTTGATGGTTCCATCCTGTAACAGTTCAGCCTTTACTCGGTCTACGTAATAGCTCTTCTTGATCTGTGTGAGATCATAAAGAAATTGGACTTGTTCAAACTTTTTAAACCTTAGTGGATGTTGCTCGGTATTGGAGACGTCTCCAGAGACTATCTGATATCCTTTGTCGGAAAGTGTTTTCTTGCTATGTTTCATATCTCGTGATATACGTTGCAATGACTTCATGTTGAACTGTTCTTTACCCAACGTTCGAACTCTCACGGAAGACAGAACAAAGTCTGAAAGTGAAAAAGTCTTTGGCACTTCAAATTCCTCATCCGGTGTACACTGTTCTGTCTCCTCTGTGATGATGGGGAAATCACCGTTTGAGTCGATAGTCGTAACCGGCAGGTAAATGTCTGGTGTCAGACTTATCAACAAGTCATCATTGCAGCTCTCGTGCTGTTCAATGTCCTCTTGGCTCAAAGACTTGGAAAGTAAGTCTGCAAGAGAGACGGGGTACATCTTCTTGATTTTGCTATTTGGGGTATTTTCTGTTCCCTCTTCTTCCTTGAACGCAGAGACATTGGGAGATGATTTCGCAGTATCGCCATAATAGTAGCCATGGACTCTTTCAGATCTTTGAACTGGTTTAGCAATGGGTTTAGCCATGCCTTCAGCTTTGGTCTGTTTGGGTTTATAGCGAATAATCTTGATATAGTCAATGCGGCATTGGATTCCCTTCTTCAGACAGAGCTCGCATGAGTCTTCGTTGGTGACTATGCATTTCCGTTTACTTCTTGCACAGTTCTCACAGCGTGATTTCATTGTGCTTGCCGCAATAGCTTTCCCTGTGACATTGCGTTCAACATAATGATCGCTCCAGTTGGGAGTACTTTATACTGCTTTTAATTGTCCTGATAACGCTGACTGCAGATCGTATCTCAAATCTGCAATATTTGCGCTGGGCCATAAATGTCTATTCCGGTGTTACTTACCCTCGTATTACAGTACTACTAAGCCTGAATTATAAGATCTACGGTTCAGTGTACAACAGAATGACTTAAGAGATTAAAGCATCGATGAACTAGGATACAGCGACATTTGGGTTGACTCTGATCACATCTTTGATCTCTGTCTTGGCTCCTTTCAATCTACCGGCACTGCCGTTGTCAACACCCACGTCAAGCTTTTCTTGCCAACTCCAAGTCCGAGAAAGCTCTGGATCCAAGATCCCCAGCATACGATCAATGATCTTATCTCCAATCACCGGGACAAACTTCCACGCATGGAGAGACCCTCCGGTAGCCATAAGAAGATTGTCGGTCTTTGGATGGTAATCGATCAAAAAGTTCGATGACGGAGTTTGTCCATCCCAACACAACTTGGTTCTTATGAATGGCCGATCGGCCAAGAATGGTACTATTTCTCTCAGGTTCTCTCTTAGTGAATCTTCCGCAAATTTGGGGATCCAGTCATCTGGATGGTCAACGATGGTTCTAGGAAAAGAAACGTCCTTTGTAGATGACCCCTGGGGGAAATTGACGGAAACATGGTTCACATATCCAGGACTTCTTCTAAGGATTTTTGTCTCTCCGTTATATGGTGGGAACAAGTTCATTCCAGTTGTGATGTTCGTTGTGATAGACATGCTCTTCATAGATTGCTCTTCCTCCTCTGTGAGTTTGAACCATCCAACTTCAATTGCTGAAGATTCAATCACACCTTCCAGATCAACGAGCTTTGTGCTCCATGCACCAGCTGACACTATAACAAGATCAGAATTAATTACATCTCCGTTTTTAATCTCAACACCAGTGACTTTTCCAAGGGAATCGTCATCGTATACCAATTTTTCAACTTCAACGAATGAGAATTCGACATTTGGGAAATTTTTGGCTCTTTCGTAGTACACTTTGATAGACTTTTGAGCATCGATAAATCCATTTTCTAGATTGCAATAACCTTCATTCCAAACAGTTTGACCCGAGGATCCTGTATTTGTAGAACCATGGATACTTGCAAACACTTCATCTGGAGTCTTGAACACTTTGATCGATGATTTTGAGCCCATTAATTTCTCGGTGTTTGCACGTTCTGTATCCACAAGATTCTTTGATGCTGGATCTTGGCCATCACAGACCATTGACATCCCTTGTTTGTGGAAGAATTGTGAGATTTCAGGGTCCGTTTCAATGATCTTTTTACTCTCAAGAGCCAGTTTGGCATACATCGGTTCTGTATAATCCATTCTTATACATCTTGAAAAATCCACACTTGCTTGGTCAGCCACTGGAGGTTCAAACCGATCAAACACGTGGACTTTCACTTCTGGATAACGACGTCCGATTGCAATTGCAGTTGATAGACCGAATACACCAGCACCGATGATGATGATCTTATTGGGAATTTCGGTTGGTGTCTCGTCTTGGTTCACTGTCATGTTGTTCAGCTAGCTGGTAAGGTACTGTGGTGACAGATTCTCAGCTTATATATCATTGTGCAGTACACCCCAATGGCTAATAAGTAATTAGGTGGGATTCAGCAGTCTTTTATAGTAGAAGCTCTGTGGATTATGTATCGAGTCGCTAGCAATGTTTAGAAGGATAACGTTCTGCACCAGCGCCCAAAATTACCCGATTTGGTAATTCCTCCGCTTATCGTATATATCGAGCTGAAATCAAAACCAGCAAATAAAAAGGAAGATGGAAGGCCGCAAAAACTTCCAGACTAGGAACATTTGAGTATCAATGAGATATGACGTTGAGATAGAGATGTTGTTATGTACCACTGGGCGTTCACTACAATAATTTGTTATAATGAATCTGGGGCTCTCACCCCCTGTTTTTCTAGTTTATCTATTTCTATTCCAACTTGTCATATGAATACTGAACCTTTTGTAGAAGGCTGACTAGTTATTGCTCCAAGTTGTACATCTAAATCCTTATATTTCTTCAATATCACATTGAAAACCCTCTCCTCGCAATCTTGTGCCCATAATGTGTCCATATGTTCGTAAGTTTGACATCTAATAACTTCTTTTTCACAGTTCATTAACAACTCACACGTTCGATCAATATCAACAAGAATATCAGCATCTCCATATATGAGTAAAGTCTGCGTAGTAACATTCTCTGTGTTGTATGGAAGTGCATCTTTAAAGCTTTGAAATTTTTGATCCCTTATAATTTGAAACCAATGTTCAACGCTTCGTACACTAGACGGTGAATACAAATATGGATATCCTGCATGTTTTTGACTCAATGAGATGTTTGATCCTCCCCATTGAAACAATATCTGAAGTGAAACATCAATGACCTTGTTGAAAATGGTTGATGGTACCCAGCTATGAACCTTGGGAACAAATGGTAACAGAGCGCCCTTGCCAAAGATATATCGAAGATAATGAGGATTCATAACCAAAGGTTCAACCATCGGATGTGTAAGTCTTTTTGGTACCAAGACTGGAGATAACGCTGTGAAGTGTTCAATCTTGTCATTCAACTCAGGAATTGCAGAAAGCGCTGCAAATAGTTGTGAAGATCCCTGTGAGAATCCAATGTATCTGATCTTGGTGGTATTTGTTGTACTGAGAACGTAATTGAGTGAAGATGGAATATCGTGCAATGCAAATTGGTCAATGCTAAAATCCCAATAGTCATGTGTCATTACCCTAGGGCCTTGGTCGTTTATGTTGCCAATGGAGTATTTGTTACCTCTGTTGTTCCCCAACCAAACGTCATACCCTTCCTTCACCAATTTGAAAGGTAAACACCTATCAGAGGAATCACCCAAGACCCACAACTCTGAGTTGGTCATAAGCCCGTGCTGCAAAAACACCACTGGTTTCGGTTCTTGAGCGTTTGATGAGTCAGTGGCTGTTTCTTCGTCAGTGGCGGCGATTCTATGAAGTGTCAACTTGTAGCCATCATCTGTAGTCACTAAATGGGTCTCCAGTTTGAACCCATGGGCTTGAACTATCTGTGATATGTCAGTGTGCAGAGGCCGCGTTTGGCGCCTTATCTCGAGTCCGGCGGACGTGTTGCCCCTTCCTCTGACCAAGCTGCGTAGTCTCTTGACTGTCCTCACCGACATTATAATTTATCTTCCTGTTTGGCTCTCGAGTGTGGTGAGCCGCCCGCTTGTTATAAGTTGCGCTGTTCTGTGTACTGCTACACAAATATTCATAACACCCACACAAGAAATGAGTGTTTATATTTCATATCTGGCAGCTCCTTTTTTTTCTTTGTCTACACGGCCCGCTACACAGAATTTTAAGGGGACCGCAATTGCCTCATTTGGGTTAGCCAGAGTGAGATTTAGTTTCGCGTTTCATGAGCCCAAACCTGAGCAGCTTTGATCCAGCTTCTCAGTTCATGTCGTGGACATGCTGCCGCGGTACTGCAGCGGCCTGCCTAGCTGCGCCTACTATTAGCTGTGTTTTTAAAAATTAGCGACCAGAAAAAAAAATCGTTTTTGTGTCAAGCTCGCTAACCGCACAAAAAAATTAGGTACAACTTTGTTTCCCAGAAAAAATTTGGGGGTCTTCGAATCTCAACGGTTTTTTAGCTTTTCATGGGGACGTTCGTTTGCAGCAGCATACCAAAAAAAGTGCGAGCGGTTTGCAGAATTGTACTTCTGTTACGAATTGGTGTCTTTTGGGGAGAGTTCTTACAAGTTGGCTTCCAGCGAGATAACACGACAATTGTCTTCAGCTACACAAGCAGAGTGTTCCAAAAGGACACCCAATTTAAATTAGTACAGTGTGCGCAACCTCAGAGTCAAAGCGCTCCCATGAGGCGTGCTCCAGAGCCGGGTAATGTTTTTCTCGCTTACACTGGCATTTGTTTACATATTTTCAATTAAACCACAATAGGAAATTGTGTGGGTTGTTCTTTCCTTTTTTCCTTTGTTTTTTATTTTATTTGTTAACAAAAAGATCGGCAGTTGAGATCACCAACGGTTTTTTTCGTATCATAAATTAATCGTTTGTTTACCAATTTGCTGGCCTGTATTTTTATGATTTTCATCGGTTTGTTGGTATAAGAAGTGGGTACCTAGATCAAAATTATCATCGGCGGCTACTTGATTGGTGTGAATATTATAATAATCTGGCATTAATAATAGAACACGCTTCACACAAGTACGCCAGCGGCAGCAGCATCACCATTAGCATTATAAAACCGTGACTTGGGTAATGCTTCCTAGTAATTTCAACAGCAAGAGTACCGATGCAGCAGCAGCTGGTAGTGATGCTCCAAAGCCAGGAATTGTTCATATGCCGCCGCTCAGTCGACAGCAGAGCCAACAGAGCCAACAGACTCAGCATCAACCGCAACATCAACAACCGCAGCATCAACAGCAGCAGACATTCCAGGGAAGTTACCTGCCAATTGGAAGCCAGTATGTGCAGTCGGATCAACAATCACGTGAACACCACCCACAGCGACACCGCTCAGTCTCGGGGCAAGTACAGCAACAGGTTCAGCACTTTGAGCAACAGCATCAACAGCAGTCAGGCATACAGACAGTGCACAAGCACTCGCATCACCAGGGTGAGTTCCAGCATGCCTACGGTGGATCACAGCCTTCATTCGTGCAGAGAATGCCACTCCCGCCAACTCAACAGAATGTACACGTCAACAGCGGTCCACTTCATGAATACCGCCCAGGACCGTTCAACCCGGCCTCCTCAGCTTCGGCAGCGTCTGGTATCCCAAACACTTCTACCCCCATCACAAACATCAACAATCCACAATTCCAATCGCCACAGTCAACCCCAGCCACTCTTACTAGCAATCCTCAACAGCCGCCATTCAGCGCATTTGCAACGAGATCTGCAAGTACGGGTATCATGAATGTGAGCAGTGCTCTACCATCCAAAATGTCTTCTCCACGGATCTCATTGCCCAATATTCAAGAACTTCCTGGCTTAAACATGCAAAAGCAACCAGTATTGATGCAGCCGCTGATTGGAACTAAGCATTATCTACAAGATGACCATCAGCAACCACAACATCATCAACAGCAGCAGCAACAGCACCCACACCACCAACAGCATCCGGACCATCATCATAACCCTCTTCATCAATCGAGACCGATCCTTACAATGGATACAGCAGATGATCCGAGAAAAAGAAGAAGATTATCCAGAACCTTGGGTAATGATTCGAATATCACCATGGGCTCAACATTTGTGGATCAAACTCAAAATCTGAGCAATATGACGTTAACGAGGAATGATCAGAACGATCCAAATCTTTTACAATCTAGGCCAAATAATCAGAATTTGTTAGAGAGTGGAAGTCCAAGGACTCGTATGCACGATCAATCATTTCAACAGCAACAGCAGCAACTTCCTTATCCTCAAGGATCATCATCGTCATCATCAACATCTATCACAGTTCTGAACTCTACAAATAAGAATACCACAGGTGAAAGGAAACCATATGCAAGACCAAGAAAGTACAACGTCTTGACAAGACCTATGAAATTGCATCTTTTATCATTAATCTCCAAATATCATCTCAAAAGGTACAGATCCATAGATGCAAATTACAGAAGTATCATGAGTTCAATCATTGCGGAGATGAACAGCAAATATGATTTCCCTCATCCTTTTGATTCAAGATGTGTCAAAGATTGTCTTTCAGTATCTGTTAAAAAAGGTGAAGCCATTGCTAAAAGACTCAAAGAGATGAATGATGCTTCAATTGATCCAGAATCCAAGAATTACTCATTTGACAGGTTCGATGAGTTTTACCACGATATCTACGTTGATGATTGTCTCTTTAAAGAAAATAGAATAGCATCATCGTCGACTTCTTCTCTACAGCCTCCATTATCTCAACAACGGGCCTCATCTTCTCTATCAAGAGTTTCCTCAGCTGCTGAAATATCAAGTGCTGATATCTCAGCAGCGAGTACTGCAAATACGACTTCCAACACCAATACCACGATCACCACCAATGACCGATCCTTTCAGGCACCAAATGCTGGAAATAGAGATTCAAACATCAAAGTCGATATACACACCACCAGTATACTGAAGAATAGAGCAAGAGATTTTAATCATCTTCATCTCTTGCAGGACTTACAAGAAGGTGATAGTAATAAAGCTAGATTTGCAACTTGCAGGCTCATCAAAGAGTTCAAGTACACATTGGAAGAGTTAGAAGTATCGACTCCAAAAGGTATGATAGGACAGATGCAATCTAACTTAGGAGATGATCGCATGAGTACTTTGAAAGAAAGAAATCTCATCTTAGAACAGATCGAAGATCTATACAAGAGATTTCATGATGTCAACGTCAAGCTAAAAGAAGAAGAGTATTTGTACACAGAGATTTTTGGCCAACTACCAGAATCAACAGGAGGTGGTGTAACTACTGGTGATGCTCATATCCCAGCACCAATGGCCAGTAACTCAACAGCACCGGAGGTTTCTTTCAATCCTATAATCTCTGGTGCTAATGTTACGTCAACAAACCAAAATAACCAATCATGATAGCATTGAGTATGTTCATGAGTTCTGAGTGTGTATTATAAAATATTTATTCATTGACTAGTGATGTTTTTATTCGCTAGTGAAGAGATGATAATGATGAATAGCAGCTGGCTACTAATTACTACAACTAGAATAAAAATTGCATTGTTAACCAATAATTTGATATAACATGTCATAGCTAGTCTTTCGTCTTTCGTCTGTGACTTCCCCCATATGAATTGGGTATCATTTGGTTTACCAATTTGGGAAAGAATAGATTTAATGTTTTGTTAGTCTGATTTGAATTCATACCAATACGTTTTTGTTTACACTTTTCCTAATCCACTCCTTCACCCAGTTCAAGTCCAGATCGGGAATACAACTCCATAATTGTCCATAATTGTAGTAGTACTAGTAAGAGCTGTTTATCATAGAGCGTAGTCTTCTGTAATTGCGTGACGTGTTTGAATGTTAAGAGTCAATTGAATAGATCACGGTGTATACATCACTTTGTTGTTGAAAAACGATATCATAATTCGGTAAAAAGTAAACAAAACGTTGTCAATATTGAATATCGACTAACTTTCAAGGTGAAAAATAAAATTGGCCATCTGTACTAATTTGAAGCACTGTGAGCCTTCAATTTATTTGACGCCCTAATGACCACCTCAATCATAAATTGGGTACATAAATATTTTGGTTTTCATGATGATGATCAAAAATATACTAATATAGCAATATCCTACTTGGGATATTAAAAATATTTTTTCCTCACTCTCTGAATTTGTGGTGTCTGGGTGTTTCCAATCATCGTCATGCTCTTATCAAAAAATCTTCCCGTCACATGAAGGATAAATACGGAGATCGTTTGTAGCAGCCTATTTTGGATGGGCTTATCATAGGGGGACCACATTTATTATGATACGTATCACTTGTTCACGGACCACATACGATTGTAGATAAGGACTTATAGACTACCTGAAATTCACACTGTCGACCTGATACATAGAGATATATATATCACTATATATATGTCATTAACGAGATCAGCTCGGAAGATTGAACTAGGGGTCAACTGCGACAAACTGTGAAGGTCCATGCTAGTGTACAGCTTATATAGTTTATACCGCGTTGACCCCGTAACAATACTCCATAACTACTAGCTAGTGCTAACAAGATACCCAGAAGAATTATCCATAACTACACTAGTTCATGTAACTGTAAGTAAACAATAATATAAGAGTTTATATCAAAGGACGAAAACAAAGATCAAATCATATTAGCTATTTTGGATGGTGTTGGCTTTATAAAAGGAATTTTTTTTAAAGTGAGACCCCATATTATTACCTGTGTAGAACTTCAGCTTTTAAAGGAAAAGATGATATTAATATAAAACGACGAGCGAGAACCTGCTTAGATCTCATCGCTGGTCTCTCTTTGGAACTCCTTGGACATATCAGCATCTGGGATTGGACCAACAATGGTCTCGACAATGATACCTGTAACCAAGTATGGGTCAATGTTGGAAGCTGGACGACGGTCCTCAAAGTAACCGTAACCCTCCTTAGCAACTGATCTTGGGATTCTGATGGAAGCACCTCTGTTGGCAACACCAGCAGAGAAAGAAGTCATGGAAGCAGTCTCGTGACGACCAGTCAATCTTTGGTCGTTGTCAGCACCATACAAAAGAATGTGTTCTTTGTGACGCTTGGCCAACTTGTCAATGGCCTCCTCAATGTACTTCATACCACCGGCGTTTCTCATGTCGGCAGTTGAAACATTGGTGTGACAACCAGCACCGTTCCAGTCTCCCTTCAATGGCTTTGGATGGAAGGAGATCTTGACACCAAACTCCTCAGCAACTCTGTGCAACAAGTAACGAGCAACCCACAATTGGTCACCCATCTCGATACCGGTACATGGACCGACTTGGAACTCCCATTGGGATGGCATAACCTCGGCATTGATACCAGAGATCTCAACACCAGCGTAGAGACAAGCTCTGTAGTGAGCCTCGATGACATCACGGGCGTAAACCTTACCGGCACCAACACCACAGTAGTATGGACCTTGTGGGGCTGGGAAACCTCCCTTTGGCCATCCGTAAACGTTGTCTTGAGAGTCAAAGAGGGTGTACTCTTGCTCCAAACCAAACCAAATCTCTTGGTCCTTGTGGGCCAGCATCAACTTCTCACACTCGTGTCTGTGGTTGAACTTGTTTGGAGTACCGTCGTTGTTCCAACACTCGGCAAGGACTATGCAGTTATCACCTCTTCTGAATGGATCTGGGTACATGGCGACAGGTCTCAAGTAGACATCAGAGTCATGACCTGGGGCTTGGCCGGTAGATGAACCATCAAAGTTCCACTCTGGGAGATCATCGACAGAAGCTGGCTTCTTGCTCAATGTACGACCTTTTGAACGGATAGAACCTGAACCATCAATCCAGATGTATTCGGCAATAATCTTACCTCTTTGGTCCAACTCGAGATATTTCTGTAAAGTGGCGGTGTTTTCGACTGTTTCTGACATTGTTTTATGTGTGATTGTGTATAACGTGTGTTATTTATAATATAGCAAATGGCTTTTAAGGGCCTAGTATAGGAGAAAGAACAAGAACAAGTTGTTTGTTGAGCTTTCTAAAGAGATGAAATAAGGAGAAGGAAGGGAAAATCTTTCTTTGTGGATGTTTGGCTTTTTTATCTCTTGACTTGATTTTTTGGGGGAGGGTTTTAATTGTGATTTTGTCCAATGCAGCGTGAGCTGGTTATTAAAAAAAAAATATTAAATTTAGTTAATTTTGGCTGATATAGCAGAGTCATAAAAAGGGGACAAATCCATACATCGAGACATATTTAAGACAAATGACAGTTTCAAAAAAAAAAAACAATTGGACAAATTTTAACTTTTGTGCCATATATATTTCGATCACTTTTTTTTATCAGCTCGAACGCGAGCGCTGATATAATTCTTCGGTACATCGCCAGCAGTTGTAGCTTAATATAATTATAATGCGTCAGGCAAATAAAAAAGGTTAAAGCTTAAAGTACAAAGAAAAGCTACGTCTTGAGGTCATAGGATCAATACAGCAGAGCTGGTCAGGTGGGTATAAACTCAATTGAAGGTGGCTAGAGATGCTGGTACATATGGCTCATTAAACCTTGTTTCGGGGCTGTTCGCTAAAACGCGTCACTTGGCTTAAGCGTTTCTATCTCCCGCGGTCAGTTTATCCTGGCCAGCTGCTGATAACTTGAGTGATAGTAAAATCATGAGCAGCTAATTGTACTGTAATCCTGACTCACCACATAAAGCTGGCCGCTGAGATCGAAAAAGTCCTGAAGAGGACAAAAAACAGGCTTCATAATAAAGAAATGTCCCCTTTGTCTGAATTTTGGGACAATCTATGTATCTAAAAGGCCAATCACCGGCTAGATAGATTTCGCGAAGGGCTTCTATAAATATAAGAGAGAAAGCTGGCGGGAAATGTCTTCGGACATAACTTGATCACGTTAATTATGTTACCTTTTTAAAACCATCGAGATCAAATTAAACAATAGGAGATCTCAGTATCATTTACGGTAACATTGTATATAGAAATTGTTGATGAAATTCAGGTTGTATATATATAATGAGCGTATGAATATCCAGTTTCCAGCTGATTACAATCCATTTGTCTGCTGTCAAGTGAGATTGGAGTACTAATGTCTTCTGTATGAAGACTTGTCGGCGGACATATTGGATGCTAATATTATCATTGTGCGTTGTTTATAAAATACCAGATGATGACATGACTAGTGGAGCTGGAGACTTCGCGCTTAGCTGGGTCATGCTATACAGTAAAAATTTTCTGAGAAAAAGAAACAGACGCTGCTGAATTTGTCTGGAGAAGACACATGAGCTACTATAAGTAGTATAGCAATCGTTAACTAGTACATCTTGCATCTAATCATGATGTAATGACTACGGTCAATGTCAACATGTTACCATTAGCTGCTTTGCCTCGAAGCCATTTTGTCTCAATCCATAGCTGCCCCTTTATATAATAAAAAACTGGGGACACTTATAATTTTTATCATGACAAAGACACGTACGTCCATTGGCTTATCTTTCCTTGTCCCGGTTATAATTCTCGAAATGGTGCTAACAGTTAGATACTTATCAGTTCAACGTAAAACGCTCATAGTTAACCGATAAACTGCAATGTCATATGACTGTATCATGACAATAGCTGTAGTCTGAACAATAGATATCGTACAATTGTAATAATATTGAAGTGGGGTTTTTAAGAAGTCTTGACTCTTTGTCTTTGATCTAGCTGTGAGCTGTCGATCACTGATTCTCTCTTGCGATAAGGAATACTCAAATTCTTTATAAGCGGGACAATGTTATTCAAACTGTCATATGAAGATTATATAATTAATTACCATGTACTTGCAATCCTACTTCAGACGTAACAGCTATAACTGTGCGTACCGTGTGTTTTTTTTTATATCGCAAAGACGTTATTGATCACTAGTACGTGCGTTATGACAATGTAACGATTTGACACATAATTCATGCTTTAATATAAACCCCAGTTATCGACAAATTACGAATTAGATTCATGAGCTTGTTATATAGTTGCAATCCATTATTATACATTCATGGTCGTTGACGTACCCTGCAGTAGCACTGTATACTTAGACTTGATATATTTGGGTTCATCTATTCACTTTGCATAATCATTATATAAGTTGAGCATTTACTCGTGAACCAGTGCAAATTGAATGATAACTATACTATAATTCAGTACTCATGATTCATTATAATATCTACTACATGCGAGTTTAATGTTCACATTGAAGTTCCATGACCAGTGTTCTAATGTAAAAGCTCCTGATTAGTGTTTTTATATCGATCACCATACTCTATTATGTGTCAATAGTTATAAGGAGCTACTAATCTGATGATCATAATACATTAGCAATATTGGGTTTTCTGTAACGATATCATAACAGAAAGCATCATGTTATTACTACAGTTTCGATTATTGTTGATTGCATTAGCCGCCATGGATGAATATCAGTGTTCAATGGTGACTAACTAGCAGTGATCTCATAGTAATATAGTAGTAGTAGTAATCACATTACATTAAAACCAAAGTTGATTATGGAACAGTTATAGAAAGAAAAATATCATCGTTATTATAGTAAGAGTAGTTGTGGTTGTAGTTGTAGTTATTGTTTAAGTGAATAGATTCATAGATCATCATATGAATAAGACTATGTGAAATGCACAACGATTGGAACGATGATCACAATCAATAGGATAATAACGACCAAGACAAGACAGAATCTCATCTTCATATCTTTCAACCACATTTGTTTTCTTACCCTATTTGCACCTCTTCTAAAACCTTGGGCGCTAACAGCCAAGTTATCCGCTTTATCTTCGATAGAATCGAGTCTTTCACCACGTTCCATCACTTTGTTGATGTTATCTCTCATGATTCCCACTGTATCATCGATTTCCTATTCAATAGTTGGTTGTTGGTTAGTAAGCATAGTCTATTGAATATTTATGACATAATAAATGTCATGAATATAGAATAATAATAACAATATCTAGTCATAAAACTTACAGATTGTAAAGCGGCAGTCTTTGAATTTCCGCCTTGTGACTGAGAGTTCTCAGATGGAATATATGGATCATATGGAACACTTGAAGACATCGTTATATGTATTTAATTATAACTGCTGGTGTGAGAATGATGATTTATTGAAATTTGATCTATGAATATGATGATAGAATCAAACGATTATTATTATGACAATGACAATGACAATGACGTCGTATGAGTTCTTATGGAGAATATGCGTGTCTTGTGTCCTTAAAGAGTATAGGCCTTTTCCCCTGGTTTAGCTTCTTCTCAAAAAGTTGAAGTGTCTTTCGTTCTCTATGAACAGCGTGAGCTTATGGGTTAATTATAACTTTATGTTTGTGTGTTTTAATTCTATCAAAAAAAACCAAAATATTCAAATTTCCCCCGTTTCCACGCCGTACTTTCCCTTATATAATTTTGCTGATGGCGACTTGTATAAAAGGAAAAAGAAAATATAAATAAACTGCACAGGCCACCGTTGAACATTTTTAGCTGGAGATGTCGGAACGAGGATCTTTGTTCTTGGGGCTTCCGCCTAACGCGCTGAGCTTAGGCTGGCTACTGACAGCTTATAATGTCTACTGTCTATACACTCCAGGCAGTTTGCTCTTGTGGTCTGTAGACTGCTACTTCTATTACACAGCGTTGCCTTCTTATTGAATAGCCCTTGTTCCACTACGGGGTGTATAATTAGAAGCTATATATGTGGGCTGTGATTCTAGTCGATGACGTACCGCGTCACAGGAACAATAAGAGGTGAAGCTTCACCAGGAGCGTCGTACTAAAATAGTACCCAACGCGTTGGGTGAATAGAAACGGTATATATAACATAGAGATTTATACTCTTCTTCTTCCCTTCAAGCCTCGGTATCTCGCCTGTTTATCTTTGACCTCTAACTGACTGACTGACTGCCTGACAGTAGTTAACTGCTACACTGTATCGCTGCTGCTGATCGTAGTTTTCACCGCTGTGCGCGAAAAATTAGATCTTTCTCACAACTTCCAGCAGCTGTCTGTTCTAACTATACGCCTCATAACACAATTATAATAAACCCCAGTAACTACTGATGCTAACTCTTTCTAGAACCGGTCTAGGTCTCATCTCTCATTCATACAGCACTAACATCTTAAGAACAATGGCCACAAGGGTAACAGGAGGTCCAATAGAACTAGAAATAAGGGCAAAATTGACAAAGGAACTTAATCCAACAAAGTTGGAAGTTCATAACGATTCTTGGAAACATGCTAGTCATCATGGATTAAAAGGTGCTTCGAATACAACAGAATCACATTTTAGGTGAGTTGCTCTACTATCACTAGTCATACAATAGCCCTTGAATACTAACCATTCAACAGAATAGATATTGTAAGTGATGCATTCACAGGTAAGAATCAACCGGCAAGACATAGATTGATATATTCCCTATTGGATGATGAGATAAAGAATAAAGGTGTTCATGCTCTACAGATGAAGACAAAGACTCCACAAGAAGTTGCTGATAAGTAATTTATTTATTTCTGTAATTATAATTGTTATAGTACTATTAATGATCCTCACCTTCCTTCAATGATTCATGGTATTGTTCCTCCGTAAGCAAATCAGCATAGTCTTCCAATTTACCTTCGGTCTTCACCTGTGCTAACCATCCATTACCCATTGGATCTTCATTGATCAATTGTGGTGATGAATTTAAATCTTCGTTGATCTCAACAACTTCTCCATTGATTGGAGAATAAATCTCTGATGAAGATTTAACTGATTCAACTGACCCCATTGAATCTCCAGTGGAGAGTGAATCGTTAACTTCTGGTAATTCAACAAAAGTAGCATCTCCAAGTGCATCTGCTGCATATTTAGTAATACCAATAAATGATACTCCATCTGAATGTTGAGCTACCCATTCATGTTCTGGTGTATATCTGACGGCTAAATAGATCAATGTTAGTTATAATTGATCCTGTAATACGTTTTCATAAACACTCACTAAAATTATCAGAATATTTAGACACAGCAGAATTTGGTGTTATCTTGTTCAAAGTTGAATTGAATCTTAGACTCAATCTTAAAACTGGACTAGATCTGATAACGGTTCTTGTGAATGTGGATGCGAACATTGTACTGTTTGTTATGTATGAATGATGTTTAACAATGGCCTATTGTTTAAGAATTGTTTATTAATTTATCAAGGGATCCATCTCCCTTTAATACTATTTTTTTTTTGATATGGCCTTAATATTCTGACATGAAAATCATATGAAGATTTGAGAGAAGTCAGCTGAAAAATAACAGGAGTCAGTAAAATCCGGGTCAGATCGCTTAAAAAAGGTCAAACTGTCAAAAAAAAGAACTTCAATTTGACTCTGACAGGCATGAAAAAAGTATTGAGAAATTTTCAAAAAAAAACAATTGGACGAGTCCGGAGTCGAACCGGAGACCTTTCGCATGCTAAGCGAACGCGCTACCAACTACGCCACACGCCCCAATTTTTAAAGTTGGAAAATTGCTGTTTTACTGAGCGACTAGACTGAGAATCACTCATATTTTATTTAGATCAGGATCAGAGAGGATTGCCGGTGTTATATTAGATTAACTTCTAGTTTTTACGTACATTTCAAAAGTATTCATATCATAAATCATGTTAATTTATCCAACAAATCTCAAACGAGACCTTGAAATTAGATCACAGTATACCATCGATCAATGATCATGTCTAAACACTTCTTCCAAATTCACCCACCATCCCTTTGGATCCCGACTACCTGAGCTTCCCTCCACAAGTGTCTCCTGCATACCATCAGTCATCTCCCACCATTCAAAATTACCAGGATCCAATCTACTAGCTTCTGAATCCTTAGGCCAATCATCTCCTGTATATTTCATATTTGCAATTAACAAATTGAACATTGGTGAATAATGGATTGAATAATCTTCAATGTGATATTTGGTTAGATTCTTTGCAACCGGTTCCCATATCTGTTTATGACATTCTTTATATTTCTCTAAGAATTCTGGTTTAAGTCGAATTATTTGACATATTCTCTTACCAGGGTGTTTGATTGATTGATCTGTTGTTGACATTATATAATAACTCTGATTGTAATTGTGAATAACTGATTGTGACTATAAATATTTCAATGGATTGTATATAATATGCCTCTTATTTATACCAATGACCAAGTTGCTTTATCTTCTATCTTGCAGTTCTTTATCCTGTCATCTATTGTTCTCCTCATTGAACATGTGGAGTTTTAATTGCCCGAGTTAGAGATTCAATTTTCATTTTATATACAGCCGCGCAATCTCATCCATCATCTGCAAGATTTATATAATTTCCATCTCAGTTAACATTTCTGTTAATCGTTAAGTATTAAACTACAGAAGCACAACGCTATGCTTTATCATAAAAGGAATATTCAAAAATCATTTATCAAACAAAATGTATACCTGTATACAATTGCTTCGTTATATATGGACACTAAAGCTCAATCTCTTTATTTGGCGGTGTCAACGACGTAACGACCCAAGATCTTACCTTGCTCCATCAACTCGTAGACACTTGGCAACTCAGACAAACCAACAACCTTGATTGGAGACTTGACCAAACCTCTAGCAAAGAAGTCAATGGCCTCTCTGGTGTCAGCTCTGTTACCAACGTAAGAACCGATGATAGAGATGGACTTAACAACGTGGGAGAAGACCTCAGACTTACAAACGGCACCAGCTGGCAAACCGACAAGAACAACCTTACCGGTTGGTCTGACGTACTCAGTGGATTGAGAGATAGCAGCCTCAGCAACAGAGACGTTGACGACACCGTGTGGACCACCGTTGGTAGCCTCTTGGATGTCCTCGACAATGTTCTTGGACTTCTTGAAGTCGATGAAGACCTCACCACCAAGGGACTTGAAGAGCTTCTCCTTGTCTTCACCACCATCAATACCAAGGACTCTGTAACCCATGGCCTTGGCGTATTGGACAGCAAGGGAACCAAGACCACCGGCAGCACCGGAGATGGCAACCCATTCACCAGCGTTCAAGTTGGCAGACTTCAAAGCCTTGTAGACGGTGACACCGGCACACAAAATTGGAGAAACCTCGGCCAAGTCGGTACCTTGTGGGATCTTAGCAGCTTGAACAGCATCTGCAGTGGCGTATTGTTGGAAGGAACCATCGTGGGTGTAACCAGACAAGTCGGCGTGAGCACAGTTTGATTCGTAACCCTTCTCACAGAGCTCACAGGACATACAAGAACCGTTCAACCATTTGATACCGGCAAAGTCACCAATCTCAAAGTTCTTAACCTCGGAACCCTTGGCGACAACGACACCGGCACCTTCATGACCACCGACAAGTGGGAGCTTAACTGGCAATGGCCAGTCACCGTGCCATGCGTGCAAATCGGTGTGACAAACACCGGAGTACTTGACGTTGATCAAAATCTCATTTGGCTTTGGCTCTGGGACTGGGATGTCCTTGTACTCGAGCTTACCAGAGTGCTCGTAGAAGATAACACCCTTTTGTGTTTGTGGGATGGCTGGGGCAGTGGCAAGGCCTCTGATGAATTGTGGTCTGGCAAGAGTTCTCAAGTTAGTTCTCAACATTGTAAAAGTGATATATCAATTGATGAAGATGATTGATATGTAGAAGTCTGGGGAAGAAATCATCAATCAATGAGGGAGATCTGGGCGGCTTTATATACCTGTGATTCAATTGACCTATGTCGAATAATAATCATATCAGTTGTATGCTGTATCTGTCCCCGAGGTGGGGTGTCAATAATTGACTTTAGGTATCAGGGCCAAATCTCGCCATACGTTAATATTAATTATGAAACGTTGTCGGTTTACGCGCGTACAGGACGTTCGTGTTATAGCTAGCAGAAATTATTGCGAAGTTAATCACGGTACTGTAGATCAGCGAAGGACGGGGCGGCTCTAAGTTTCCCCTTTTTTGCCTTGTAGCACCGATTATTGGCTCAGCAGGGCCAAAAGTAAAGAGCTGGCATGCATTTATGGGTGTCCTTTGGTGTAGAGAAACTGCGCTTTGCCCCATACAAAAACTGTGCGTTTGTATGCGAGTTCAACGGAGTGCGACTGAAAAAATTATGGAAAGCCCTGTTCCACCCCCAGCAAATGCTCGGAGTTGCACTTTAAAAGCCAATGAGCTGTAGATGACCCCTAGCACCACCCACACTTCGACGAAGGTCGTGCTCGAAGTCCGACTCTCTTGAAGACAGAGAAACTAATGTGCAGTAGTGTACTGGGTAGCGTGGGTATATGTTAGAAGAGAGCGGCGTGTGATATATATACCGGGTTTAATTGATTGAATCAAACTGCTAGATCGCACTATCTGGGGAATAGTCAACTGACTTTAAACGGTCCTTGTCCCACTATTTTTGGAGGGGCCGTCCAGTCTAAAAATCACTAGTGAATCACCCCTCCCCCTCCAAGTTCTACCAGATCTCGAGCTTCTAGACAGACACGGTGCTTTTTCTCTGCCCCTCCCCCTCCCCCTCTCCGGGCTGATCTTTGCTGGAAATTCATATATAGCTGTCTGGTTGAATACTCTGATCAAGCATAGTTTGACCCCGGAAGGCGGAAGAAAAGGAGAAAATGCTCTTGCAGGCAAATGAATATCAGAGTTAACGGGCTCCGTGTGAAAAATTTCGTTGGCAGCTCAACATGCTGAACAGTTAGACAGAATTATTATGTGCGTGTTTATTGGACCCAGGATCAGCTAGTGGGGTAAGCGCTTTGGCGACGTCCATACTCTTCCCGGAAAATATTTCAGCGGTGATAGCTGTTGCTACTGCTGCTGCTACGTCCTGGTGCTCGCTGCTAATTGAGTCGTGACGTTGTGTTCCAAGCTTCCATCAACCATGATACTTGTACAGCACCCGATTGACGCGGACTCTCGATGGTACTCTAAGGAATGGATGGATGAGAGGAAGTTCAAAGGATGAGTCGATCATCTATACAACTGCCAACCTGGCCAGGGTCATTGAGCTGAATGCAACTATGTGTATTACTGATTATCCACTACTGCCTCGACTAACACAAAAATTCAAAAACTCACGAACTCCGATAGAAGATGGATAGAACTCTAAAACTACTGGATCTACAGAGTGTAACACCAAGTCCGTGAAACGGAGATGAGATAATATAATGACACTAGTAGAATCAAGTCGAGTCAGTAGCTGATGGAATTGATCTCAATTACAGTACACCTGACCGTTGGATCTGATCTGTATAGACAAAGGCCGGCAATTAACCATGTTGGCGATATCTGTCTCCCGTGACAGGTTATAGCATTACACAGAAGCATCCATCGCCCCTCTATAATATGTCCCACCCGCGGTCGCTAATTGTTCCGCCCGACTATACATTCTGTTAGGGCTAGCAATTGCTGTCACTACTTCTACGTTAGAGGTTCAATTTTAAGCTCAGAGGTCACCTGTCATAAACTATTTAGCTGCCAGTAATTGTAGCTGGATTAATGCAACACCGGTTATAAATCGGGGTCTTTTTTTCAGCCGTTTCTTTGCCAAAGTATGGGGAAACAGACATTAATGAACACCCCAGATCATAATTTCACCTGGATGTGTCAACAACGGCTCTTCCCTGGATCTTGTTCTTCTCCATTAGATCAAACACTTTACCCAATTCGCTGAGCGGGAACACTTCAACGTTGGACTTCACCAAGCCTCTTTCGTAGAAGGATAACACCTCGTTCATCTGAGCCCTTGTACCAACACTGGAAGCAGTTATATTGAACTGCTTATCCACATGGTCTCCAACAATACTCTCGATGACGGCATTTGCAGGCATTCCGACAATGACAAAAGTACCCAACGTTCTAACGTATTTAACTCCAAGATTCATAGCTTTTGCACTTACGCTAAAGTTTATAACTCCATGTGCACCTCCTCCAGTTATTTTATTAATCTCTTCGACAATGTCCTTACATTTGATAAAATCGATAAACACTTCAGGTTTTAACTGTGTTTTGATCATTTCACTTTTAGATGTTCCATCAATTGCAATGACTCTAAATCCCATTGCATTTGCAAATTGAACAGCATAACTTCCAAGACCACCACCGGCTCCAATGATTGCACACCATTGTCCCTGTTGAACATTCGATTTCTTCAATGCCTTATATGCTGTTAATCCGGCACATAGTAAAGGTGCCACTTCTGCTAGATTTGAACCTTTAGGGATCTTTGTCGTTTGAATTGCATCTGCAATCACATATTGTTGGAAAGTCCCCTGAACAGTATAACCGGATATATCCTGATCCATACAACAAGTTTCTTCTCCCAATAGACAATATTCACAGTTCAAACATGTTCTATTGATCCATTTAACTCCTGCTAAATCACCAATTTGAAAATTTGAAACGTTTGAACCTTTCGAAACAACAATTCCGGCACCTTCATGGCCTCCGATCAATGGTAATATGGTTGGATCTGGCCAATCACCCTTCCATGCATGAAGATCTGAATGACAAACACCAGAATGTGTTATATGGATTAATATTTCATTATCTTTTGGTTTTGGAATAGGAAGATCTTGTTTGTAGTGTAATTGACCATTTGGTTCATAGAATATAACAGCCTTTTGAGTCTGTGGAATAGATTGTGAGGTTGTCATTGTATATGTTTGATTATTTATTGTCAATGGAGAATCAGTTGTTTATCATAAGATCTTCTTCTCATCTCTTTAAATGTGAATATATCGATCCCTAACAGCCTATTTATATAATCCACCGCTTAGTATTTGGCATATGCCAAATGTTGATTAAAAATTCAAATATGCGCAATCCATTACCGCATTGGGAAACCCGCGGAAATGGTTTTAACTCCGCCGATTGACATTTCTCTATTGTTCATTATCTATACACTACGTCATAGGAAACAACATTCATAATTATCATTTATTCATTCAGTCTTAAAATTAAATAGTAGGTTTACTTGGAAGTGTCAACGACATAACGACCCAAGACAATACCTTTCTCCATCTCTTCGTAGATTCTTGGAACTTCGGACAAACCAGCCAATTTGATTGGAGATTTGACCAAACCTCTCTCAAAGAAGTCAAGAGCCTCTCTGGTATCAGCTCTGTTACCAACGTAGGAACCCTTGATGGAGATGGACTTCACAACGGCACTGAACACTTCGGCCTTGGCAACTGCACCAGCTGGTAAACCGACAAGGACAACAGTACCTGTGGCTCTGACGTACTCAGTGGATTGAGTGATAGCAGCCTCGGCAACAGAGACGTTGATAGCACCATGTGGACCACCGTTGGTACGTTCGATAACCTCCTTTACAAGGTCTTTTGTCTTGGTGAAGTCGACGTAGGCCTCAGCACCCAACTTCTTACAAAGGTCTCTCTTCTCATCACCTCCATCAATGGCAAGTACTCTGAGACCCATGGCAGTTGCGTATTGGATGGCAAGAGTACCTAGACCACCACCGGCACCAGAAACGGCCACCCATTGGCCTGGTTGTAAATCAGCTGTCTTCAATGCCTTGTACACGGTGATACCAGCACACAAGATTGGAGCAACTTCGGCTAAATCTGTACCTGGGGCAATATGAGCAGCTTGGACAGCATCTGCAGTTGCATATTGTTGGAAAGAACCGTTATGTGTGTAACCTGAAAGATCGGCCTTTGCACAGTTTGATTCAAAACCTTGTTCACAGAACTCACAGGACATACAAGAACCGTTCAACCATTTGATACCGGCAAAGTCACCAATCTCAAAGTTCTTAACCTCGGAACCCTTGGCGACAACGACACCGGCACCTTCATGACCACCGACAAGTGGGAGAGTAACTGGCAATGGCCAGTCACCGTGCCATGCGTGCAAATCGGTATGACAGACACCGGAGTACTTGACGTTGATCAAAATCTCATTTGGTTTTGGCTCTGGAACTGGGATGTCCTTGTACTCAAGCTTTCCATGTGGCTCGTAAAAGATGACGGCCTTTTGAGTCTTTGGGATATCAAAAGTAGCCATGGTAATAATTCTTGGTTGTTTTCTTTTGTTGTTGATTTGTGTTTTGATTTGTAATAATAAGAGTCTTAAGCCTTTGTTTCAATTGATTGTTTATGATACAATTGAATACTTGTGCTTTTGATCTAAGTATCGATGGAGTTAAGAGAAATATTTGTTAGTTGACTTGAATAATCCTTTGAGGTTCCTTTCACCTCCTTTTATACTTCTCTGGCTGATCAATTATATCATGGACAATAAGTATATTACCCAGTGATAGGAGTATAATAATACCCACGGTGTGTCTGTCACCTGCTGCCCGATCTGTCCATCTCCTCATCATGCGTCCAGCAGCTGGTTGTTGCTTTTGCTTTTCGCTCATCAGATGCCAATTACCATAGTAAATTTTAAGGCTGGACAGCAAAAAAGCCAAAAGCCAAAGATGCCTTCCGCATAGAAATCAGCTGGTCAGAAGGCTGCGCTGCGCTGCTTTAATTTCCACGCCATTTTTTTGGGGGTAAATTTTTGTGTGTGGGTCGGGAGACGTCAGCAGAGGGAAGATGCGGATGTGTTGGTCTGTTACAACAGTTTCGTGTTCTACACCCAGAGTAGTAATTAATGCTATGGCTGCTGGCAGCTATCATATCTCGTTCAACGATATTCTAGTCACCGTGTAACAATTAGCGAGTGTTCCGAGATTAAGTGCCTGTGCAGCGGCATCTTATCGTTCAACGTGCCAATAGGCTAATAATACTCTAGGTAATTCTATATGAGAACGATTCTTACTAATTGATATATCAAAGAAGTATGTACTCATCTATATGTGTATCTATAAGTATATGTATAAGTATATGTATAAATGTGTTTTACAAGTGTCTTCATTGCTGATATTCTTTTGTTGCTTAAACGAATATTGGCAACAGTCTTATGCAACGTTAATAACAATTATTATTCAACCATCCTCGGATGAATAAAGGAATAGCTGTTGAAGAAACTACACCCATGAAGTCACATGATGATGGAGATGTCATTATTATAATATGTCGCTCAACAGATGAATTGTTAACTATAACTAAAGTCGACAGTTTTACTAGCTGTCAAATGATTGAAAATATATTACCGGACGTCTCGGGGGCCGACCAGTATGATTGTTAGAAAAGCTGCAGTAACTGTAAGAGGACATTTACGAGTGAATCGACATCATTGATCGTATTCATGATAATTGATAGCCTCGTGGTTAGTTTATCCGGTTTTAAGTGGTGATTCTCTTGTAGCTCTAAATCTCATTCCGTACTGCATGTGATCTTACCTTTTTGACGCATGCTGTATATAAAATCCGGCGCCTCCCATAGTGTTTTTTTTTTTCAATCAGGAGATTTCCCAGCAAAATTAAAATGAGCCATAATTCATGCAACTGCTGGCATTGAGGTGCAGCCATGACACTTTTTAGCTGGACCATAATATAATAATAATAAGCATAACTATAACAAATATTGAGATACCATCTAGTATCCTTGTAGTACTCTAAAGATGGTAGCATTTAGACATTTGCTGTGCTATGTTGTAATCTGGACTTGCCGATAATGCATTGATGTACACCAGCTAGCTTTGTATAACCACTAGCTATTACTTTAAAGGGCACAACTGAAATTGCTTTATCTGTCAAAGTACATTAATAGATACGTCGGTTTTTTCATTGTAACATTGTAAACAGTTTGCTTGGTATGGTATGAGTACCTTGAGTAAGAAAGAGCCATGAATATATCCGTCTATTAATTAATTTAATTAATATGATTATATTAAATTTCATCATATTGTCGATGATCAAACGTCGACTTACCTCAAAATTCAGTTAAAAAGGCACCTCAAAAAAATCTCACAACTTTTGACTACAGGGCTATTCATAGTTAAACTAAAAAAATTCCTAAAACTGTCCTTCATGATGGTTTTGGATGGCTCAGTAAGATGAAATGATACTGCTGATCAATGAGAGCCTTCTAGATATACATAATTATATTCACAGTTAATTCTACTACGTATTAAGTTGTCCCCCATATAAACTACATCCAGACACCATATATATCTACATACATTTAAGGCCTACCTAATTCTGGAGCTATTCAGCGCTGACATAATCAATCAGTAGATTGTACAGCCGGGTAACAGTACTATATATCACATGTATCTCAAAACAGAAATATTGCCCAAATGGACCAAATTGTGTTTATTAATTGGACGGGTAAAAAAAATATAAACAAACCACAGCGACGACGACGACGACGGAGTCGTTCAACATTTCGCCACAAGACTTCAGAGAGCCCAGCTAATTTGGAGCGAAAATTTAGTAACAACCAAAAAAAATTCCATATATGAACTTTAGCTTTTAAATTATATACAGAGAAAGATT
>JAJLRR010000036.1:48610-70708 GCA_030567175.1 Williopsis lachancei
TTTAAAGGGCACAACTGAAATTGCTTTATCTGTCAAAGTACATTAATAGATACGTCGGTTTTTTCATTGTAACATTGTAAACAGTTTGCTTGGTATGGTATGAGTACCTTGAGTAAGAAAGAGCCATGAATATATCCGTCTATTAATTAATTTAATTAATATGATTATATTAAATTTCATCATATTGTCGATGATCAAACGTCGACTTACCTCAAAATTCAGTTAAAAAGGCACCTCAAAAAAATCTCACAACTTTTGACTACAGGGCTATTCATAGTTAAACTAAAAAAATTCCTAAAAATGTCCTTCATGATGGTTTTGGATAGCTCAGTAAGATGAAATGATACTGCTGATCAATGAGAGCCTTCTAGATATACATAATTATATTCACAGTTAATTCTACTACGTGAACCGTCCATAACTGCACGGACTTTTCTCATAATCAAGGTGCACAGCACATCTGAAAATTAAAAAAGAAAATCTACTACGTATTAAGTTGTCCCCCATATAAACTACATCCAGACACCATATATATCTACATACATTTAAGGCCTACCTAATTCTGGAGCTATTCAGCGCTGACATAATCAATCAGTAGATTGTACAGCCGGGTAACAGTACTATATATCACATGTATCTCAAAACAGAAATATTGCCCAAATGGACCAAATTGTGTTTATTAATTGGACGGGTAAAAAAAATATAAACAAACCACAGCGACGACGACGACGACGGAGTCGTTCAACATTTCGCCACAAGACTTCAGAGAGCCCAGCTAATTTGGAGCGAAAATTTAGTAACAACCAAAAAAAATTCCATATATGAACTTTAGCTTTTAAATTATATACAGAGAAAGATTAGAGACCAGAGACAAAGTCAACTGAAACTCCAAATACATTTTACATCCAGAGCTATGTCTTCATTAAAGAGAATCACCAAAGAATTGAACGATCTTGGAAGGTATGTCATGCTCAAAAACCACGCAATATCATGATGAGAGGTATTAAGAGCCTGTTGTTCACCAAAGGGGGAAAAAAGGGGGTCCATAATATGCTGAAATGATCCAACGAATAAGAGAACTCCTGGGGCGAAGCAGCACATGCACTGTGGTAAAAAGATATATACAGAGATAGATGAAGAGCAGACGTTTGGCATACCGATATTACAGGGGTTATCTGCCCGTCGTGTGAGCGTGTGATCTGTCCCTTTATGAACGACTGTGTCATTTTCGGTGTGTTTTTATGATCAACTTGGCGCCCCGGTGGCAACACAGTGGAGCACGGCGGGTTCGTAACGAACACTCCTACACGCTCCATATATCGTTTGCTCTTTGCTCGTATGAACTATATGGCACATCCTCCCTCTTCGCCTTTTGAGACTTCATCGTGATGCCTTTTTTTATTATTATTATCGTCCTTTTTGCATAAGCAAACTTGACATAATTTGAAACATAATACTAACAACTTTCAACAGAGATCCCCCATCTTCATGTTCTGCCGGACCAGTCGGTGACGACCTTTTCCACTGGCAAGCGTCCATCATGGGTCCATCAGATTCCCCATACTCTGGCGGTGTCTTCTTTCTCTCGATTCATTTCCCAACAGACTATCCATTCAAACCACCAAAAGTGCAATTCACAACGAAGATCTACCATCCAAATATCAACTCAAATGGTAACATCTGTTTAGATATCTTGAAGGACCAATGGTCTCCAGCATTAACCATCTCTAAAGTTCTTTTGTCAATTTGTTCGTTATTGACAGATGCTAATCCAGATGATCCTTTGGTTCCAGAAATCGCACACATATACAAGACCAACCCTGAACTCTATCAAAAGAATGCAAAGGAATGGACCAAGAAGTATGCCATCTAAATCTTTTTGGCTTTACTTTTCTTCCGGACTTTTTTGTTTTTTGTTTTAATCGATCTAGTGTCTTCTTTTGATTACATTGATGATGTTTTAAATATGATCAATAAACTGGCTTGAGACGAAAGATAGAAGTCTACTATATACAGTATATACACGGGGCTCTTGCATTTGATTATTTTGTACTCTGTAGACAACCTATACATCACATTTAAACCGATAATTATTTATAATAAGAAGCAGATAACCGCTCGCAGTGTTAAACTAATGATTTGCATCTATGGCAACTGAAATTTGTTACGTTTTTATCCGAAGCTTCGTTAATTGACACGAGCAAAATATGGCATGAAAAGGATAATCGAAACTTCCCAAGAGCCAGATTAAGCGGCCCAGCTCCTCAGGAGCGGTACGGGCAGCATGGCCGATGAGGTTGAAAATTTTCGAAACTTTTATTACTTGAGGCCAATATAAGGTGTATAGGTGAATCTAAATCTATAAGTTATAGTTTAATCTCTGATCAATTTCACCAGATCATTCAATATATCTTTTCATTCTACCAAGATGGATGGTATGAAAATAGACCTTTCCGGGTTGAAAGATAGAGTTGCCTCTAAGCTTAATCCAGGAAGCAAGAAGCAGAACAAGAAAGAGAAGAAGTTGTCAAATAAGAAGAACAATGAAACATCAACACACCAAACAAATGGCTCTTCCCACAAGGATAACAACACAAAGAAGGAGTCACCGAAAAAGACAATCTTGAATGAAGATGAACGTCGTGAAGCTCTAGAATTGGGTGCTACCGAAGATGACCTCAAATTAGTTGAGGATATTTCAGATGGTGAAGCTTCTGAACAAGAATTTGAGAACAATGGTCCATCTGATAAAGGTTTGAACGATGATATTTCAAAGTTTATGAAGAATCTCGGATTAGGAAAGAGCGAGCCTGTTGTTGTTACCGAAGAAGAGGCTGCTGCCGAGATTGAAGAGGTGGAAGCCGAGGAAGAAGAAGAAGAAGAAGAAGAAGTAGAGGAAGAGGGAGCCGAGGAAGAAGAAGAACAGTTCGAAGTTGAAGAAGAAGAGCAACCAGACTTTTCAGCACTTCCAAAGAAGGAAGAACTTCCAACCCATCAGAGAATCGATCCAAAGACCATTCTGAACACCTCAAAACTTCTGATCACTCCACAAATCGACTGGTACAACGTTCCAATCGATATCACTCAAGAAGCTGCAAAACTCACCCAAGAACAGATCGACCGTCTCTATCAAAGAGGTAAAGAAGCTCTCGAGAACGACAACAAGGCCTATTACGACGAATTCTCCAAGACATCCTCACAAAGAAAGTTTTTGTCACAAATTTTATCAGATGGTACACTTAACGATAAGATCTCCGCTTTGACATTGTTGATCCAAGAAGCTCCTCTGCATAATGTGAAATCCTTTGAGATGCTCTTAGGCTTCACGAACAAGAAATCAAGAAACTCCCAATTACAGTCTTTGAACGCACTGAAGGATTTGTTCATCAATGGTCTTCTACCAGATAGAAAACTTAGAAACTTCAAGAATCAACCATTGAACTTGATGCTTACAAGCAAACAATTGGCGCTCTTCTACTTTGAGGACTTCTTGAAGAATTTTTACTTCCAGATCATCCAAGCATTGGAAAAATTGTCACATGATCCAATCATTCACGTTAGAATGAACGTTGTCAGTCACATCTTTGATCTTTTGAAGTCAAAGCCTGAACAAGAGGCTAATCTCTTGAGATTGGGTGTTAACAAGATTGGTGATATCGACAACAAAGTCAGTGCAAAGACCTCGTATCAAATCCTTCAATTAGAACAAGCTCATCCTAACATGAAGAAGATCATCATTGATGCCGTCATTGATATTGTTTTCAAGAAGAACGTTGATTACCACACAAAGTACTATTCTGTATTAACATTGAATCAAACAATTCTCACTAGACGTGAAGAAGGCATTGCAAATGAACTGGTCAAGACATATTTCGCTCTTTTAGAGAAGTTGCTCATTGAGTCCGATCCACATCAGGCTGATAAGAAGACCGATGACAAGGATGCAAAGGCAAACAACTACAAGAATAGAAAGAAAAACTTCAAGAAAGGTAAGAAGGGTGGAAAGTCAGTAAGCAGTGTCAAGACAGAACAAGAAGTTCTGGAAGAGAAGGATTCCAAACTGTTCTCTGCTCTGTTGACCGGTGTCAACCGTGCTTTCCCATTCTCCAATTTACCAATGGATATCTATAACAAACACCTAGACACAATGTTCAGAATCACTCACTCTTCTAACTTCAACACATCTGTTCAAGCACTCATGCTCATCTTCCAGATCACCAGCACTCAAAATATCAACTCTGATAGATTCTACAGAACTTTATACGAGTCGTTGCTCGATCCGAGACTGGTGAGTTCTTCAAAACAAGGTATCTATTTGAACTTGTTATTTAAGGCTCTCAAACAGGACAAGAACATTCCAAGAGTTATGGCGTTCGTCAAGAGAATCATCCAAACTTGTTATAATTGGACAAACATTGGTCCAATCACCGGTATGTTCTACCTGTTGATGGAACTCCAGACCGCTATTCCACAGATAAGGAACTTGGCCATCAATACACCAGTCGACCATAAGTACATGGCTGACGAAGACAGTGAAGAAGAACACTTTGAAGACGTCAAGTCTGACGATGAGGATAAGCCAATCACTCAAATATCGAAGAAGCTCACTGAAGAATACGACGGTCGTAAACGTGATCCAAGATTTGCTAACGCATCACAATCTTCAATCTGGGAAATCGGTGAGTTTTTGAATCATTACCATCCAACAGTGCAACTCTATGCTGAATCGCTCCTAGCACAAGAGAAGCAACAAAAACCAGACCTTGGCCTCTTTACATTGTCACATTTCTTGGACAGATTCGTCTACAGAAACGCTAAACAGAAACCAACTACTAAAGGTTCATCCATTATGCAGCCTCTTGGTGGTACGCACACAGGATCTTTATTGGTGAAGGCTTCAAACAATATCAGTGGGGAGGTTCCAGCAAACACAGAGAACTGGTTGGAAAAGAGAACAGAAGAGATCAGACCAGACGAGAGATTCTTTTACGAGTATTTCCAAAGCAAACAGAAGGATCCATCAAGACTTGACGAGCCAAAACCAGAAGATTTCAACGAAGAAAGTGATCTCGATGATGATGAGGTCTGGGATGCTCTAGTGAAATCCCAACCAGATATTGAGGGTGCCGGCTCCGATAGCGAAGACTTCAGTGATATGAGTATGGAAGACTTTAGCGATGACGAAGAGTTGGAAGCTGATCTCGAAGCAGAGTTGAACGGAGAGGATTCCGAAGATCAGGGCGCATCTGACGCAGAAGGAGAGAGTGGATCTGAAGTTGAACTCCAGACCATTGGACTATCTGACGATGAAGGTTTCTCAGACGGAGAACTCGAGATCCCAGATGAAGAAGTAGATGACGAGCCAGTCTTTGCTGGCTTCTCAGAGAGTGAGGACGAGGAAGCCGAACTTTTCAAGGGAGACTCGGAAGACGAATTAAGCTCAGAGGAAGATGTTGAGGAGGAGAAACCAAAGAAGGGCAAGAAGCGTTCTGCTGATGACTCCTCAGCAAACAAAAAGGAGAAGTCAAAGAAGGCTAAACTTAAATCTCTACCATTGTTCGCTGACGCAGACCAATACGCAAAGTTCTTGGACTCCGACGAAGATAACTAATACGATCGATTGTAAATCGAGCAACCTTCTTGGGTGTTTAAAACTAATACACATACACTAGATAAAATTAATATAAATCCTCACTTAATGAAATTAGCTGCAAGAGCTCATGTATAATATGCTATATCTCGGCCAATGCCGTAGCTGAAGCTGCAATTGGTACAGCACATATACCCCCAGCCGCTGATAAAACAATACGAACACTCTTAAAGAGCCAGAAGCTAGCATATCAAAACAGTGTTCTCATCTAAGTAGGATATCGGCCCTCTCGGATACAGCTGCTGACATTTTTGTAAATCATGAACGTATGTCGATTAGTTTACCAGCTCATGAGTTGCAGCTTCGGGAGCTTGAGTGACACTAATTATTATAAGTATAATTTGAAGCGTGCTCAAGCTGTACAGTGACCTAAAATCCAAATGCTGAATTAAATGCGATGGTTGTGAGCTGGACATTTAAATTTGAAAATATATATGTATTACAAGCCACGATGTTTTTTGCACCTACGCTACGCTACGGTAAAAAACCCATCCAACGCAGTCGACTGTAGCCTTTTCTAGGAGAAATCACAGATTTCTCTTGGTGAGCCCAAGCTGCTGCCCGCGAAAATATATTTCAAAAATCCATAGCTTGCAGCTGCTGGCGCTGCAAAATCAAAGGGCAACGTAACCTCTATGAAATGAAGCAAAACTGCAAAAGCCTAAGGCTTTTTAACCGGGCATCGTGAAACGAAACTAAGCATACCATGATACTCAGGAGTGTCTGCTTCTTAATTCTATTCGATACGATTTTTGATTACGGTGTTATTTTGAATTCCGAGGTATCAACGAATTCCGGCCCGAGAGGGCTCTTTTTTATATATTAGCTTAGAATTACCAAGATCGACACGGGTGAATTTTTTTTGTGCCTGGTTCCTGAAAGGTTGTCGACATGCACAACATCATTTCGCAGTTGTTATATAGATTTGTCTGCATATTGGTGCATAGAGCAGCCAACTAAAATAGGGACAAATCTTTATTGTTTTAGTGGATGTTCTAGGCCATTTTCGCAAAAGCCTAGCCAAAAGAGAAGTAATTATTATAATTAATTGTCGGTACAATATTAGTATTAAAGTTAAATATATATTTGATCTACTGCGTGTCGCAGTCCAGCTGTAGCTGCAACCCAGTACTGAGCTACTAATTGTCGCTGTTAAATCATGCTTGGGGATATTGCTACGATTACTTTCTTAAACTGTCAACTTCTACGCACAGTTGGTAGGGATTATAAAGGCAGGGCGATGTGTATGCTAAGAGACCCTGTTAAGCACTTGATGATTTGTAAGCCCACAAAAGATACGGTTTCAGAGATCATCAACATCTAGCTGTATTCCGCCTTGATAAGTGCTATGTGGCGGGCCTCTTACCTGATTGGTCAACTCACAAATAAAGTGTTGTAATTCACGATAACAGTGGTTTTCAGATCAGATGGCTCTTCTTCAAATTCATGGACTCCTAAAAGAGGTACCACCTTGGATAATACGTTGGGCATCACAACGTTGAGCTTTGCAGATTTCAAGAATTTATCGATTAGTCAGGATGCTTTAATCGTTCGATTCTTATGGGCAAAGCATGCAAGTACTGTAATCAAAAGCAGCCTTAGTGCCACCGATATATGAAGCCTTACCTTTCTATACCGCACATGGTCATACACCAGAGCTGCGATTGATCTTGATTAGACTCTTTCGAGCAGATATAGCCCACGAGCTCCTCCTTTTACTGAATGCCTTAATTCAGCTGTAGCACTCAGCTTTCAGCTGGAGCATCTTATTATTCAGCCAAAGTTGCTTGTCAATTGGAGATCTTTGAGCTGCACTATGCTCCTTTGTTAATATCGTTTATATCACTAATCCCAAGGACAAGAGACAAAACTCTGCCAATTTTTAGGATACTTGAGACACTAGAATAGTACATCATGGATGTGTCATATGTCTTCACTCTGGGGAGCATGATTTCTGATCTCTTCCAGATCCTTCACAAAACAATGCTCACCTCAAATGAAGAGTAGATATGTAAATAAAAACTCAATAATTTCTCAACCATCAAGACCAGCTGATCTCAAGGGCCAAGGCCCATTCTCAAAGAGCACTAATAGCTTAATCGAATATGAACTCAGACTTTATGAGCTGTACAATTAGAAGCTGTAGCTATTGTAGACTTCAAGAATACCAGAAATCTTGTATAACGAATCTTTATGCTCGGCCACATATTCTAAATCTTCGATGAGACGGCGACCGCTTCATCATGAGCATTACAAAGGAGTTGATTTCTATTCAATGCGATCTGTAGAGAATCGAAGATTCCTCAAAAATGATTGATAAAATATATTATGGCAACCGGCCATGCTGACAATGTGGAAATGGAAATGTAGGCCGCGCGTATAAGCCCTGAATTATAGCTTGAGATTTATGAAGACAAATATCAAATAGGCTTAGCTGCAGTTCAAGCAGGTATGGCCAGCAGCCAGTAGATTATCAGCAGCAGCAGCAGCCAGCAGCTGCTAGTATAAGTAATGTGGACGTAGCTGTTATTATAATGCTAGCTGTATCGGAAATATATCAAGCCCTAAGCATATCAGCCCTGGCTGGGCTGCCCCGGAATGGTAGATCGTATGATGAAAACATCAACGTTGTCTAGGAGAACGTCAATATGGGAGACAAACAAACTAGTCTAAATAAAATGCCCTCCAGTAGCTGCAAAGCTGGTGCTCAAATAGGAAGCCCAAAGGGCATCATGGCGAGGCAAGGAACATACCGATGGGGTATGTCTTGCATTAACTGTGTTGGTATGATATCTCAACTTGTAACTGCAACATCTCCATTCCAATCTCAAAAATCGGGTTATATGGTAAATTCTCCTCCTTAGCTATCCAAAGGCGTGAAAGGACGGCATCTTACTAGTTTATTTTGCTCAAACGAGGTGGATGTGGCAGATCACCAAATTTTGGTGTGCTCTTGGCCTTACATGCTGGGTCATCGTCTCGCCACTGCGCTAGCTGCTGCTGCAGTAATAATCCTCGGTATTATGGCAAGCTCTACATTCGACAATCAAACGTCCTTGATATTTATAATACGTCTTGCCCAATATGAGTGGATATAATATGGAGATCACTAGCTATATTAACTATATTATTCAACTAGTAAACTATTATTATAATAAGAAATATTTACAAGACGTCAATTAATATATAGACGACTTGATCTTAGGCCCTCCAGCTTATTGTTATAAGACGTACGTTTACAATATATACATGTCATATGCATATTAATGAGCAGCTGGTTAACTAAGCTTGGTTATAATAATTAGAGACTCAGTCGAAGATGAAGCTGCTGTACAGCAGCTGTTGCTATAGACGTTGTCAGCCTGGTGATCTTTTCAGCTGACTCAATATACGTCTTATAAGCTGGAACTAACGGCTCATGCAAACGTTCATAATAATGTTAGGTCTCCTAACATGCAAAATATATATCGTCTGATTAATTATAAGACACAGTACAACTAGTTCATGCTTGAGCTTGAATAAGAGTATGACATAAGCGCTCAAGTTGAAGCCGTCAATACAGATAATTATTATATACCAATCGTTCCACCTTCAAAGCTAGCAGAGTAGTTCAGCTGACTAGTGTTGCAGAGAAATACTTTCAATTATGGGATGTCTAATTACCACAATGATAACGGCATTACTGACCTTATTACCCGCTGGCCGTTAGAAGGGTTGAGTAGTAACAATTATTAACAGCAGTACCCTCAGCAGTATGCGAGAGCAGGCAGAGCAATGCGAGAGCAGGAGCATAGGACAGTATCGGGCAGGGAAAGACATTGCTGTGCATAATCCATCCAGATATGCAGTGCTTTCAGGCGATCTTCCAGGTTTTTTCCTTTCTTTGTGATACCTCACATGAACAGGCATATCTGTAACCTATTGCTGTCCGCGGATCTGTTTACCTCTAGGAGTAGCACGATCGTCGGTTTTGACCTCTTTGCAAACTGGTACTTAACAAAACCGTTGCAAAACCGCATGGCGCAGTGCTTGACCGTTTAACTAATAATATTATTAACAGCTTTTTTGATTTTCGCTTTTTGTCTAATCACAAGCGTCCATGACGACTTTTGCACTATTGGCGGCCCTGCGCGGGGAGAGGTTGTTAGGTGATCTTCGATATACAATAATTACTAGTCGATCTCTTATTATACTTCGTTATTCAGGCATCAACTGCCCACGATATTGTAAAAGTTATACAATGATTAGCGCTTATTACAGCATAACACTTGACAATTGTGATCCGGATAAACTGTTCATGTCTGGGTAAGTCTCATATATTTCCCTGGTACATCGACACCTGAATTAAAGTAGGAGCTGGTTCTTAGAACTTTATATAGTTGCAGTAGTAAATTAACTGACAACAGTTATATCTCGACAAAGCTCCAAACCCTATGTCGTTTATCTGGGATAGCAAGCATTTGCAGCTCCACAGCATTCCATTGTAATACTGCCCGCGGAGAGTTCAAACGTTCAGGCGATTAAAGTTTAAGCTTTGTAGATGATCACTCCTGAAAACCCGTCAACATCTCCATAACAACAACTTTTGTCTGACACCCATGATTGCTCAACTGCTTAAATATTATGTCCTGTAATTAATTTGAGCTCACATGTTACAATTTATAAAAATATACGACGTCTAATTTAGACCCATGACGATGATCAAATCTGTTTTTTAGATTAGGTATCCTTTTGTTTAATGTTTTTGAAACCGCGCACCACGTCGACGACGTAGTGTAATTAATTAGTACACATACCAAGCTCCAGTGGAAGCTTGCATGTAATCCATTTAGCCTTTATACAAACTGTACATGAGCTGGCGGTGTAAACTGGGTGTTTGAGAAGGACAGCTTTTATACGTCCAGATTGTTTGAATAAACTTGCTTTTAGAGATTGTCAATTACAGCTTTGCTGGCAGAACTTACAGTCTCAGCACTAATTATATAAAATAGCATCACGTCGAATTGAACGTATATTTTGTCGCTTTTCGCTAATAGAAATTTGAATGCTGAACACGACTTTCATGTACGTCAAATATTTAGTCGATGTGCCCGCGACGTCATTTTGTTAACATTGGCCTGTTATCAGCGCGCTGAGAATTAATGAACAAACATGAGACATCATGATTAAATATAATCTGCACTAGCTAGCTATAGGGAAAGCTACCCGATTGTTTGGCGTTGAAAAGCAGAGTTTGTACATCAGTCATTCATTATAATGGACTGCGCTACAATCTCGTCACACATAATTGAGCAATTACAACCAAATATGCCGCTTTTGTCTTTGGGCCACTGTAATATTGTCTTACAAATACACATGACAACATAGATATGTAAACTTCAGCAGCCAGCCTGGCTATAGTAAAAGTGAGGTGATTTGTAATAAGCTGGCAGATCTCGTGATCTTGTGATTTTCTTCGACTATGCCCTTCGGCCGAGGCTCATTAAGATCATATATTGGATCCAGCTTATTTTAAATCACAGCTGCTTAATATAATAATGATATTGCACCATCGAAAAATATTGAACGATTCATAGTTAATAATGGTATCGCTATATCAACCTATTCTTGCCCGCTGGCGCAGATTTTTTTTTCACTACCTGGGATCCTCTCGCGATCGTCCTGTACAAGGCGCGGCTGATGCCAGAGCCTAAATTTGTGCGTTTCCCCGCAGGAAGTGGATCTGCGGCCGTTGGTGGGCATAAACTCTAAATGGCTTGGGAAGATGCTGGGGCAGCAGTTTGCGCATTGCCTGAAGCTGTAATTGGAGATGTCATGAATATAGCTGGAGCAATTACAGCAACTAGCGAGTGGCAGGCTTAATTCATATTAATTTGATTGACAATATTAATATGGACTTTGATCGTTGGGTGATTCGGCAATATAATATTTTCTTTGCAAATAATTACTGCTTGCCCTAGTCTAGCGTCAACTCATGAAGGGTAGTTATACGTCAAGCATGAACACTAGCTGTTGCGGCTGCAGTCGTAGCTTAGCTGGCAAATCCACGTGCAGTAGCTTCACAACATGTGAATGCTTGTTTGGTCCCTTGTAATATTTAACTCCAGTTTATCAGAGCTATTTGGTGTTATTGTACAGGCCCCCGTCGACAACGAAGGGCGACTCTCTCAACAGGAATAGTTTACCAAGGCGCTATGAAATACTGCTGACTGACTCTAGGTACACCAGCTTTTGCAGTTACAAGGATTAGCCTTGTCTGGAGATATACGAACCAGCTAGCACCAGCTGCCGGTGTTAATTTTCATAAGCTCCAATTACCCTGCTGACACATGAATATATTTTTCATAATTTTATCGTACTTCTTACATTATAACAAAACGTGCAGTTATACAAAACCGCCCGCGGCCGCAGCCGCCGGTCTAATTATGGATTAAATTATTGCACGAATAATTATTACACAGGGAAGGCTGTAACCCTGAAACCTAGATGACAATATTGCAAGATTGGCTCAACATCTAAATATATAATATTCATGAGTGAAGATCGATGGCAACGCAACGTCATGATAGGTCCTTAATATTCTTCATATATGGCGAAATAAAGATCAGCTCATATGATAAGCCCATGTCGTCCTCATTGATCACTGTGATATTAGCTAATTAATTAATACACATCTATATGCCGGCTCCAACTGTCGTAAAACTAGACCCAATTACGTAGTGCCCACCGCAATATTATTTTATGGGGGGTTCATTAATCATATATATTTTAAATGCTAGTTTTCGATCTTGCCTTAAATAATTAACCAATCACCATGGTGACACATCTACCTCACGTCGTTCCTTCTCAAGAAGCTTCTCATGATCATGACTTTGTGAACGAGAGTCACTGATAGCTGTTGCAATAGTGAAAATTTTCCCTAATAGGTAGCTATCCGCCAATCTCTTCGCCCCCTGATACAATTACAGCAGCTGCAGCAACAGCAGAACTCAAATATGCAAAGCCAAGTATCTGGATGCGCGAAGACGTATTCCGATATGCTATAGATCACAGCAGCTAGTATAATAACTGTCCATGAATATGAAAGACAGGAGATGACAATCGCATCGACTAGAGCTAAGAGCCTAGTGCTTTATCACAAAAAACAGAGCTTCAATGATACAGATTTGCTTTCAAACCTAAACAGGGCCTCTTCTTAACTATCACAGCTACCATATCAGCTATAACATCATGTCGCAGCTGGGAAAAGAAAGGTAAGATAAAACGCACTTCGCTATCAAAGTTTGACCCACTGCAGAAGCAGCTATAGATGTTGAAGCTTTTGTTGTCCGCAAACTTATCAAACATGACAGCTAGATATTGTTTCAGACTTATAATTTAGGCGAGATGGCCGAAGATTTACAGTATTGGAATGATGAACGTCAAATCTGATATTAGTTCGCCGATGAACGGTAATCCAAGCTCAACTGTACCTGTATTAATCTATTGAAGAGTTACTAAGCTAAAACATGCCATCAATATGAGAGCATATTTCTATTCTAAGCTAATATATAAAAATTAGCCCTTTCTGGTCGGAATTCGCTAATGCCTCGGAATTAAAATAACGCCGTAATCAAAAATCGAAAAAATAACTTTTGTGGAGAATGATCCTACGAGCTCAGTAGTGTTCTTAGTTTCTAATTATCGTTCCGCTGAAGAGAGATTTTAATTTTTCTAGATTCATGAGAGTTGAACTGCTAACATATTTGATTTTGTAGTAGCACTGGGCTGCTGCTGCAAAGCGGCGGCTTTCTGAATTTCGCGCACTATCGTAATTCTACTACCTGCCCGTTCAGCTTGGGCTCACCAAGAGAAATCTGTGATTTCTTATAGAAAGGCTACGTCAGTCGACTGCGACGTTGGATAGGTTTTTTACCGTAGCGCTAGCGTAGGTGCAAAAAACATCGTGACTTGTAATATTAATGGACTTTGGCGCGCACCAGTCCTTTAGAGGTCGAGCTTGTGATAACATATATATTTGGACAAATTGTTAATATACAAACGCGGGTCTCACCCACATGGGTGCGGGCTATATTACTATATCAGCAATTGTAGTTCTATTGAAGTGATATGTGTAATATCATAATATGTCAACCCAATAGATTGCTATAATGCCCCCGGCTGAAGCAGTGTTTTCTGGACCGTCACGGACAGGACAGGAGGTTGAGTATATTAATATTATGCTGCAGCCAGTTGCTTCAACGTTGGAGGGCATGACTTCTAGAAGCCCCAGAAATGGGCTACGCGCACTATCTCCGCCCCAAGTTCCGAAGAAGTTATATACCGCCGGCTGGTGATCAGTGAAAGTGGATTAGTACTTGACACTGCCCTTAGCTTCGGCCTTGTGAAACTTACAATTAGTAATACGGACGGATAAGGCTAGACGAGCATTAACCTTAAATCCGCTCTCGACTACAGTTATGTTAATATAATAGCTGCCATTGTTCTTGAACCGGCTGCATTGATAATCAGTATATTGGGGAATAACTATATACAACGCTCTTGAAACACTTCAGTAATCAAGAAGTTCCCCTTACAGCCGGCTAGAGTTACTACAAATCTCTCCCGAAAGCAATCTCAGATTGTGCTTATCATTTCATGGATGGGGTTCGATGTCATCATGATATTCTTCGGGATTCGTAGACATGTCAAGATGTAGACAAAGAACCATTGGCAGTTCATATCCTGCTCGTTTCACTTGTAACCATTCTACTCCACATGATGCATTTAAGCGTCTGCCAACGATTCATGCGTATACTCGAACAACTCTCCAAAGCTGAGACATTGGCCAATTAACGTCAAGAGCCATTGTTGACGTGAAGAGTTCCAATGTTATCAACATTGCACATACACATAACATCCATACTAGTGGGGATCGCTAGCACCAAGCAAGCCCTAGTTATATTACAGTTAACAAAGGTGCTTGTCTCAGAACCTCCAACACCCATAATTAACTATATTATTAACATAATACTCAAGTACCCACGTCTATCCAATGATCATATGTGATTAGCAGCAGCTCCAATTACATTAACTATCATAATTTTTTTTTCACTTATAAACTGACAATATGCTCATAAAAGCCCTTCTTCAAAGCTTTCTACATATCTTTGCAGCCGTCACAAAGGGTGCATGGCTTACTTCAATCGGAGAAGTATAACATGCCTGTCTGCAAGCTGGTGTCGCGGAATACACACGGCACAGTTCATTGAAGTTCTTTATCATTGAAAGGTCCATGTCAATGCAGTTTGATTGGTTAAAGGGACGTAATGCGTGCTGAGTAGCAGTTGTGGCTGTTATAAAATTTATCGCTTTTATCGCGAACCGTTTTGAAAAGAGTGTTGGTACATGATCAGAAGCTCTAAGAGCTACACTCATGCTGTCTCATAGAGAGAACTGAACTGTAAACAATGGCCAAGATTCAATGACACGAATCTGTGACACTAAACTCACCCAAAGATCTTTCAATGGTATTACGAACTAGTCATGAAATCACCATGCAGATGACCTATTTGAAGTCAAATATTGTGGCTAGAGGTCAATTGTGGCAGCTAGAAGATCGACATGCTCGATACCTCCAGGCTCAGTAGAAACTTGCAGTAGCTCATCGCAAACAATTTGGACCGTCAACCCTTCACCGTTTTCATGAATTGCGCTACACCCATATCGAGCTGTTAGGGTTTAAGCTAGCATGAGAAGTATTAAGCACCCCTATTTCCCCCACTGCAGAGACCCAGAGCTGATCAATATTGGTGATAGCAGCAATATTATTGTAGTGAACTAGAGCAAACTGGCGTCTTTCAACGTTCACATCAGCCTCCTTTGACCGTTGACATGCAAAATCCGAATTTTTTTTTGAGAAATCTCTATGACGACCAGGACGTTGGGTTTGACGAAAGAATTAGCAGAGCTGTAACTGCAGACAGATTGTGAAGTCCTCACCCACAGAATTGCGACATCAGCTTCTTGTCATGGAGACATGTGTGACATACCAGAGCTATACCACGCACAGCTGTTGTTTAGTTTTGTTGTTCATTTAAACCCGATAAATTGACCATAGAAATATTAACCCGTTTCCCAGCTATATATAATTAATGTATGTACTCTCGTTTATAGCTTTTGATCGCCTGCTCCGATCGCCCAAAGCAGGTGTCCGATGCTCTTAAGAAAATCTTAAAACCGTTGAATTACTCTAATTTGAGCACACTAGTTGTCTGTCCACACCCACTTCGCAAAAGGTCACATCCCAACTCCTGAGGTGCCCACAAAGCAGTACTACTTGCGCCCCTGACGTTGAATGCTTCATATTTTCACGTATCTACCCTTTTCCTATTGTTGATCTTAGCCCAATTGGTGCAAATTGCGACAATCAAATCTTTTAAAAAGGAGACATGCATGAGCATGCACCTTTGCACGAGCAGACAGCAAGCAGCTAGTGCAGATGACAACGCGCATGAATCGGTGGTTAGACGCAGCTACAGTCCACCAGGTCGATCAATTTGGATATCGTACGGTTTGGGAGAAAGCAGTCCTGGTAAACCGTTTGGTGCTAATATTCCGGGGTTTTATATTATAGCAGTTCAGAAAATCGGGGATCAAACAAGAGATTTGCAAAAGAGCCATTCGAATATGAGGTAATACGATGAGGTTGTACACCGTGCTGACCCGTTTTAACACACACTAGTCAATTGACCCTTTTGACCGTCTTTCTCTCAAAGGATGAAGTTTTGGGATTGTCTTCGGAGTTTGTGCTGACAGACAGAATCTTAAAGAGGGGGATTTGAGCTGATCTTCAGGACAAACGTCACAGCATGAGCACAGCACTAGTATATTAACCAGACGTGTTGGTAATTGGAAGTTTTTTATTTTATTTTAATTGAAGTCCAAGTTTTTGTCTGACAAAGCTCAAAAGCACACTTCTGCAAATGTGAGTATACGCATAGCCTGGGCGTGGCCCGCACGCGTCTCGCACCCCATTGAGCTCTAGGCTGACTGCGAGGAGGTTAATTATAATTATATGGAGCCTTTTGTTTTTGCCTGAAGGCATAATTTATATATTTTGGGATTACTAGTATAAATGCTCATTTCTACCAAATTAGGCCAGGCTAGGTGATGTCTTTATTTGGCAGCAGCCTCTTGCAGTAAGCTGCTATATGTACTAATGCTAATCTCTTTACGTCTCATGGCGTCGCTTGACTTGATGGCTGATTTTTGTACTTTTTCTTTTTCGCCAATTCGTTGTTCTCTCTTGTTATATAAACTGACATAGATCTCCATGATCCAAGATTTCTAGTCTTCACCTTCTTAGACGTCTTCTCGTAGTAAGGCACCAGCTGAATAATATCATACAACTGGGAGAAGGATATTCATCCACCATATAAGGTATCATTCACTCCAGCACTTCACCACCAACATACACAATATAACCACACTCATTTGAACTATATTACCATCCCCAGCTTCAACGCGCATAATACCACACTGGATTAACATCGGAATAATATCTTGATTACTTAAGATATACATCAACTTACACTCGCTTAATAGGTTCCCTTCTTAGTTTTGTCACGTCTTTGTCTTGCTGTTCAAAACCTATCTTGGATCATCGAACCTACACTTATATCACCAATACATCATTGACTGACTTTTATATTAGGATTTGTCCGTGTCCGATAGAGCTTTAATATTTTTTTTTTGTCTTGTGTCTCTTTGTCCCCCTGCGCTTTTGTTTTTGTCTCCTTTGAACGCCCTTTCAAGCTGCGCCAAACGGTCAAATCAAAACACGGAAAGGAAAACCAAAACAAACGAATTAAAATACAAACAGTCAACCAATTGACCAACCAACGAAGAATTTGAAAGCACCAATCGACGCAATGGCCCAGAATTCACTGCTTCCATCACCAATGCAGGACGGTATTCTTACCCCACCTCCTTCACAGCGTCGTAAAGGACGTCCAGTCATCGTGGACATCTCACTCAATGATGCAGGCCAACAGGTTTACGAGGTCCACGGCGTGTCGAGACAGTCAAGAAAGAGAACAGCAGAGGCTCTGGAGTCGCCTGTTGTGGAGCACGTCGCTAAGAGACAGGCAACATCATCGCACAATGTACGCGCAGTACTGGGAACCATATCTCCTTCCACGTTGAACGTGGACCCTAATGCTAGAGGCGATGGTGATGACAACGAACAACAGTCACCAACAGATAGAAAGGCCTCTAGTGAGATGAATATCTGGTCAAAAGAAGTTGAGATCGCGTTTGAAGAGGCTCTTCGTATGATTCCAAAGAATGGATTGACAAAGATCAAGATCAGTGGTAAATCTTGTGGCAGAAATGAGCTCATCTCAGACTTTATCTTACAAAAGACAGGTAAAGTCAGAACCAGAAAGCAGGTTTCAAGTCACATCCAAGTGATTAAGAACTTGAAGAAGAACCCTGAATTGATCGAGCTGATCAACAATGGACCAACAGATCCAGTCTCCTTGACCAAGTTTGATGAAGTGTTCACAGAGATATTCTTCCAAAAGTCTCTTGGAGCCAACGATGCATCTACACCAATGAAGAAGCTTAGAAGAGGTCGTGAATCTCCTCGCAAGTCAAAGAGATCCGGTAGATTGGTTCGCCCATTGAAGGATTACAGGGCTGTTGAGTGTGAGATGAGAGTATTTGAGATGAAGAACAAAGAGGGATTCATCTATTCAACACTTGATCCAAAGGTTGAACAACCTTTAAGGCTTAAGAAGGATGCTTCCGTACAGAACAGATTTCCAAGTCTACACGAATACTACAACAAAGACTGTGCACCAGAGCAGCAGATCACCATTGTGCACAACTTGGTTAGACTACATCTGAGCAAGAGAACGTCTCCTCCTTTAACAGATCTCCAAATTACGTTGAAGGATGTTGACCTCGATGAGAATCGTTTTGGTTGTAAGACAGTGATTTATTGTTTTGGTAATGAAGTTTTGAATATCAACGATGAGCTGAAGATAAACGAAAAGACTTTGAAGAAGACTATCAATCATAAGCAAGATATAACATTGTCCTTACCGTTTGCATCTGAGTTTTGGATTGCGTTCTTCGAGAGCATTGAGAAGAACATCAACAATGGTTGTGATCCTCTTCAGAGTGATAAGCAAAAGACCATGGGTGTGAAGGGTTTGACCATGAAGCAAGTTATTTATCATAAGAGCTCTCCAAAGGGATATGTGAAGAACGATATCAAGAGTTTGTTGCTTTGGGAGTTTACACCTGACGCGTGTGCTAATGAGACTACTACTCGTCGTCTATTTCTTCCTACTGGTGGTGTTCCATCTCCAGAGCCAACGTTCCTTTCTAAGTTGAGTGAACCAAGCCATCAGGGACAAGATGCTTCTGAATCAGACAACAGGAGCAACAATAACAAGAATAGTGCACTCGTGTCGACTCCAGTTGAGACACCTAGAGTTGATGAAGAACAACAAGTCAAGGACGAGATCTCCTCGTTGTCACCATCCTCTACCTGTATACCACCTGTTGAGTCCACCGCTGTTGTTGTTGAGCAGCCACTCCACTATGCTGATGATTATGCAGAGTCTTCGAACTCTACTTTACAATTTGATGATGTTGACACTCCAACGGAAATTGTACCAATTTCTCAACCTGGAATGAGAGGTCAGTCGTTCCATGATCTTTACCAACCAATGCACCAACATATTCCAATTCGTCGTATGATGAGTGAGCCAGGAGCATGGGGCCATGGAGAGATTATACACCACCATCAACAGCAGCAGCATCATTCACAACCATCACATCATTCGCTGTCACATGACGGGTTCAACGCTGATGATTTCCAAGGATTCAACACTTATAGTTCAGATCAGTCTGTTACATTGAACCCAGGCTATATCATCTTAGAGCAACCTCATGTCATCCAACCAGATGCTATGATGATGCAGTGGTAAACCTGCTCTTGTTCTCCATCATCAACACCCAACACACAAACCACTTTGCATACAAGGAAAAGAAATATTACAAGTCTATAAAGATACAAGAACACACCATAGTAATAAAAGCCAAAAACACAAATACAGTCATCATCATCATCGTCATCGTCATCATCGTTCTCATCGTTAATCATCATCATCATCACATCCATTCAAACCTTGTCACTCATCTCTTCCTTTCTGACCTCAAGTTCCATTTTTATACCATCACCTCTATATCTTCTATCTCTATCTTTTTGTGTCTTTTTTCTCTCTCTCCAAGTTCACACAAATCATTCGGTTGTTTGATACACCGTTGGTTCTTTTTCTTCATCACGTTGTTGTCTATCTATACATATATTCCAAGTTTAATCTTCGATGTCAACACAGTCAGCTTGTTCACTTTACACAGTGACATTTTTTATGATCTTTTAAGTACTCTTGTTTTTATCAATGGATGTTTTTCAATTAATTAGTGGATGTTATCTCGTAGTTCGTTCTGAACATGGCTGGCCCTTATCCGTGTCCATAGACTAATTCAATATTATAATCATACAGCAGCTACTAATATTGAGCTAGGTGCTAATTGCACTTGCTGGCATTACCCCTTTGGCTCAGCTCCTTAATACGGAAAGAACTGGACAAGGTGAATAACCATACCAGTTCATGATTAGTGATATATATTATTGCCATTTATTGACATCCTTGAAGGGCGTGTCATAATGAGTGAGAACTCTTCGAGTACGCCCTTGACGCTAATTACGGAGCTTCACTGGCGTTGGTCATGACTGGTGTTACTAAATATGGTTCAACAATATAGATCGGCATACGCCTGGAGCTGGTGTATTGTCAAAGTAAGCTGTTCTGTATTGTCAATATTACTCATGTGCTGGTAATATTACGGTAAACGGTACTACTCGACCTGTAATGCTGGAGGCTATAAGTGGTACCTCAGATCAACTAAGCTGATATTCCAGCTGGTCAGTGTACATCACTAGAATTCGTCATCTGCAGAACACACAGACAAGTTCCAAACTAACTAGTTAAACCGAAGTATATGAATACATTAAGCAAGCTACAGCGAGCCACATCAATCATATCATACCTAAGTGTCTATGAAGAACATGCATCACCACTAATTATACGTCCTTCTTCCTTTACGCGGTATAATAATAATCCACTGCATGCATATATGACCTGGGTGTCGTCTAGACTCATTAATACTAAGCTATATTATCATATTTCATGCCTATATAATTAGTGTTTATGATACTCATATCGATGTTGGCTGAATATAAATAATAAATATAATATTCACAGGACACGAACTCATGGACATGTCCCAATTGGACTTATTATTATTATTATAATTATTGGTATATGGCTTATAAGCCAGGTTACATTACATGAGACAAACCACCTTGAAAGGCAGGCTTTAATAATATCAATCTTCCATCACCAATTGTACGTTCAAGAGACTGTAGTATTAATCAATTGCATGTACAACAGAGTAACCTGGATCTGCGCAGCTATATAACTATGATCAGTACGTCGCCTTTCTGTCGCGGTGGCATTTGGCCCTCGGGACATGTAGCGTAAAGGCTTAAAATATAAATTCACGACATCAACAAATATTTAACAATCATAATTAACACCTATGCGCCCTTGAGAGTACCTGCACCATGCACAGCTGCTAAAGTATAAAGCCTAAAGGGTATCTAGTAGTACTAACTATAACATTATTTAATTAACCGCTGTGTATAACAAGTGATGTAAGCTGCTTGATCCCGTGTAGTATTAGCCATTAATTGATCACCGGGAGCCAAGAGACGGCTTGAGCTCATGTAACAAACAACGAAAATATATATAATCAAAGCCCGTATGTATAACTGACCAATACTAGTAGAAGTACAACTTAATTATATAGGTGCAAATTTAAGCGAGATTTCAACGAAGTGTTAGATATTAGAGACCTTGGGCTGGTGATCCTGAGGGAGCATCGTTCTCGAAAATCCCAGAATTTCGCCGAATTGGGACAGGTTTTTTGGTCGTTTTTTTAATTGCTTTTTTTGAGGACGATACCCATCGTGCGTCACTAACTATGGAGGCTCTCGGACTTTTTTTTTTTTTTTTTGGCAGATGTCTGAACAGAATGATATGACGCAGCTCAATTCAAAGCTCTCTTGCGTACTGATGTTGACAATTGAACTCTTTTAAGTGGGCTGTCTGGAGTAAGATAGCCTTTAGAAACCGGCTTTTTTGGACTCATTGGAAGGCCATTTAGGACTGCTATGCTCTGGCTACTGGCTACAATATTTTGTGTAACAATTGACTGTTTTTCTAACTGTTTATGTCTACTTTGGCGTTCATTATACGTTTACTCTTATGTCAAACCTAAATTTAGTGGAGAAACGTCATATTTGCTATCCAAACGATTCCACTACA
>JAJLRR010000036.1:72373-87800 GCA_030567175.1 Williopsis lachancei
GTCAAACCTAAATTTAGTGGAGAAACGTCATATTTGCTATCCAAACGATTCCACTACAGGATCGTGCTTGCCCATCCTCTATTTTGAGAAGCATGAAAAATCTCTCGGGGTTTGAAAAATACCTCTGACGATACCCTTGCAGGATCGGGGCGCCCAAGGTCCCTATTATACCTGTCTATGTCTACAGTACGTCAACAACCAGCAATACTTATTGTCTGAGACGATTAATATGCACTGCAAGGCTAATCCTCGCTTGCTCAATTGAGCTCCAGGCTTCAGTTGATCAGACATCTCAATAAGTATATGTGATATATATCGTAATATTGGTCATACATATTGTCTGCTCAAATTAGTTAATATAAGTTAGTAATAATTAAGGCGACAATTGTAAGCCGTATCTGTACTATAACTACACCTGATATATGGTTATACTAGTCATTGACCACACTTCGTATCGTGTTATGGTCAATTGTACAAATGAGGTGCTATAGTAGTCTATAATATAGACATGAGTATAATATTCATATAGCACAGTACACTGCTATGTATAATACGCTAATTTGGATACTATATTGAGACATTGACGTTTAGATCCCTCATGAGTGTAAAAGAGTTCACTACCCCTTCCGTATGTGCCGTACTGTATAACAGCTAGATCGACCGGTGATCGAATATTCATGCGATGATTAACATTAAAAGGTATATGCAGGTAATCATATCTCCATGACTAATCATTATCAATTCATAATTCATATCCCGGTGCAATTCATTGTTAATAAAACCATATTGCAGTCGAATTGTTATTGACAGCCCAGACACATAGAAGAGTTAACAGTTATGTGACACGTCGTCCTTTGATGTTTATACTTCTACATCAACGCCTATATAATAATTTATACATATGGCACACCAGCAAGAACCATCACGGATTCAGAAGTTCATCATACAAGGTAAGCACCAGCATAATATTAAACCATAACGTTGATAACAGATTAAGCTCCCATCACTACACATCTAATGCCAACACTACAAGAAACTTGAACCAAATTATAAACATACATTTGAAAGAGTTGAGATTAAATCGAAATGGACTCTAAATTTAAGCCTCCTCTTTGAACAAAGCCTCTCTCTTCTCAGCGACTCTTTGTTGTCTTCTCTCTCTAGCAGATCTGTTCTTAGCTCTTCTAGCCTCGGCCTCGTCCTTCAAAGCCTTTTCACGAGCAGCCTCAGCCTTGGCAGCAATGATGTGTTCAACCAAAGCACGCTTGTGCTTGAAGGTGTTACCCTTAGCAGCCTTGTAAAGGGAGTGGTACAAGTGTCTGTCAATCTTACCAGCATCTCTGTACTTAGCAAGCAATCTTCTCAAGACTCTCAATCTTCTGATCCAGATGACTTGGGATGGGAAACGAGCCTCCTTGGTACCTTTTCTCTTACCGTAACCGGTGTGACGACCAGCACGCTTGGACTCAGCCAAGGCTCTAGCACGGGATCTGGAGTGAACACGAGCTGGCTTCTTGACGATGGTACCGTTCTTGTAAAGCTTTCTGATGGCTTGACGGGAGTTGGCTTGAGCAATCTCGGAGGACTCATTTGGGTCCAACCAGATTTTTCTCTTACCGACACCAACGACGGAAGCAGCAAGTCTCTTTTGAGTTCTCAAGTTAGCCCTGTTATTGGAATTTGTTAGTATATATTGAAAATATAGAATACAACAGTTGGAATGGTATGTCTGTAGAAACAAAGAAGAGTATAAAAGTATATCATGGTCTGTTGTGTTATGAGATGAGTTTGCATCGATACTTCTTTGAATTGAATGTACACCCTCCAATGATTGAGATATATTAACGGGTGAATTATGGTTTCTTCTGACATGTCTTTATTTGCCCCATTAGGTGAAGATATTGTTTCTGTAATTTGAACGGTTCTTCAATTAACCCTTCTTGATATATATATGTATACATCCAAGTTCTTAGTGGTCCCATTCGTAGTCCTCTAATTCTATATCTTTAAATACATTTCATGTTCTGTAATTCCGTCGTCTTCTTAGTATATGAATACCAATCTGTTAATTCACATTCTTCATTGATCATATTATTGATGGTTTACTCTACTGACTGATCTTGTTTATTTGCAAATCTCTTAACTCCTCCTTGCTCTTTGAAGCAATCACAATAACACTCCATCATTTCAAACAGATATCTCTTCAGACCATGTGTCTCATATCTCTTTCTTTCACCTCTGTTCATATATTCCAATCCAACATGTCCACCAATATCACTTACATCTTTATTGGATATACTATGCTTAAAGGGGTTCTTTCAAGCTAAAAGACTCAGTTGTTAAAGGGAATTTTGATTTTGTTTGTTTGAACCTTTTCAGTTTTTTTTTCCAGCTGTGTGAGCGTTGTCCCATAATCAACACCAAAGCGGTAATTGTCGCGAACATTAACAACCACTGATTTTCTTTGGAGGGATGGGCAGCTTGCAGGTGAGTCCTTGCAGAGCTTTGGGTGCGTGTATATGGTGTTTGGGTGTGAAGCTCATAAACCGTGCGCTATGGGATGTGCGGATGTGACAAACTAAAAAAGCACAAAACTTCAGAATGGACAATTTAATACCCTATCTAGCAGCACGTGACTAGTAGCGTAAAGCCTGAAAATCATTAAGACAAGCAGTATCGAATGGATTCATAGTTATAACTGCTGCTATTCATTAGCTAGTACAGCAAAGGATAAAACTACCACATACACCTTCAATAACTTGATCATATCTAAGATCATTGACATAAATAGTAGATACAGAACGACTAGATGAATCTATAGAATAACCGGTCTTCGTATATCTGAGTCGTTAGAAGTCTTTTGAACACGCCGGGCCTATAGACTAGTAGCATAAGATAGTGCTACGGTTGAAAAGATGACAGGTCATCGGGTGCATTACTTGCTTTCATGATCTACGTGTAGTACCAACTGTAGCTCGAGTCAAATGCAGCTTATCTGAACCATGTTAATGTTAGAATGAGCGATGTCACATTATAAACTTAGAATTATACGTTTTAATGAAAAGGCGTCAACGTGGGTTCATGTTGTTTGTTATGATACATGTGCCTCAAAATATTATAGCAGACAACATGCATGATTGACTATACATCCGCGTATCTCCTCAGCGTTAACATCAAAAGGGTTGAGTTGGGAAGATACTTCAAGGAAACCAGTTAGAACTTAGGTAGCTTCAAGCTTGAGGGTGACAATGAGATGACAGATGTTGACGTTGTGTAACGTCGTGTTTGGGTACAACGGGTCATCCCAGTTAATGTCACCTCGTATTGGATTAGACGCTATGACATCTGTTTTTTCGAGGCCTTTATATTGGATAATATTAGCGCCAACGGATTTATTTAAAAGCGCGCGTTGTTTAAAAAAAATTGAAACATGTGGGACCTACAATTTATACTCGCGCATGGTTTTGAATATAAAGACCCTTTCTCATGATGAGCGGTAGTTTATAATATTGTGTGCGTACTTCATGCGTTTAATCTTGACTATATCACATGCATACCACCTTTGTGAACTTGTGAAGACGTTTAGACTTTTGTGTAGCGATTTATACTAATTCTTGATACTTCTTGGCCCCGGGTCACTGGTATAGGACCCAATATAAGGGCTGCTGTCAGAGCTTTGGATACATGGTTTATCTATACTGTTTACTGTACTAGCTAGTATGATTCGAATTAGCCTCAGAATCAAAGCATATAAAGGATCAGAGTGTCCCGTTATATGTTTGGATAGAGAACCAATTAGATCCAACTCGAATTAGGCACTAAAAAGATATCCCGCGTATATCCTTTAATTATCGTCTTGGACGTCGGTGTTTTAAGACCGCAGATCCGTGCGTTAATTCATGAAAGTTAGTTTAATTGAAGACAGACGTCGTAGACGTTTTTTTTTTTTTTGAGGGTACAAACTTTGGTGTACATTATTAATCATCGTATACAGTTCATGTACCGATTGAGCGGATATACTGTGGCATTCATAGAGGTGCAGTTATAATAGCTGTACAATGAATTACAAATCCTTGAGCTGTGGTGAAATCCCCGGCAAGAAGTATATAAAAGACCATACACACCTCCAATCCTCCTGGTACGTTTTGTAGATGTTCGTATCGAGTTCAGTCTCGAATTATGATCATTAACATGCTTTTGTACCACACAAGCTAGATCCCTGTCACTATACGATCAAGTTACATCTCAGCACTTATAATAGACTCTCTTTGTACTCAGTTTCATCAGAAAGGATAGGACCTAGAGATAGAACACTCCGATAATAGATTCATCAAAAGCTTGGTATATACCAGGGGATACACCAATTCGCCAGAACATAATTCGAGTATGGAAAAGACAAATTACAGTGTCGCTACAGACACCTTTAAATATGAGGATTACCAAAGTGAGCGCTCATCATACGAATTAGGCTCCGAATTATTAAGCAACGTGCAGCAGAACACAAAGCTGCCAGAAATCAACACACAATTACAAAGCAGAGCGGACGAGTCACAGCAGCAACCACTGGTTGAGCATAGAGCTAGCTGCTCAAAGAGCGATGATACATTAGTTATAAGTACATCAAACTCACAGAATAGCCCCTGCCAGTCAGCGTTGAGGAGAACCTTCTGTTTGGTGTCAATGGCAAGAGGAACATGTGGCTTTCTGGCCCGTAATTTCTGCCATTATGCACGCGGGCCGATAGTGACAAATAAAAACTATGACACAGCTAACGACAACTTTGAATATGGCACAATTGTATCACCAACCAATCAAAACAATGCAGACAGCACTGGGGGCAGAAAGAGAAGACGGGCTCTTTTCATCAAATCACTTCTCATGGTGCTACTCTTTGCTATATCTTTCATTCTCTCAATCGCCGCTATCATCGTCGTCAAGGTCGAGCCATCAACGGTCCATGCAGCGCTTAGCCGCTATAACCCATTCAGATGGTTAAACACCTCAATGACGTGGTTCATGGCGAATCTGATGTTTTTACAGCGCTTCCAAATGGGCGTTGGCGACAATAACGTCGGTACACAACAGACTCTGGAGAGTCGTTTCTATCGATATCCATTCCATGCGAGCTATCCATCCATTCATCAGCTCAACCATGGGAAACGTGTCTTACCGATACATTCTCATAACGACTATTGGAGAAAACATCCCTTGTTCGATGCATTACAACTCGGGATAGAATCTGTCGAGGCAGATGTATGGCCAGTTGTAGGTGATGATGAACAGCTATACGTTGGTCATAAATGGATCTCGTTGAATGATTATAACACATTGGCTGCAATGTATACTGACCCATTGATGCAATTGCTTGATTCCAACAACGTTGATAACACCACCGTCAAAGGAGTATTTGATTCAGATCCATCAAAGACGCTTTATTTATTCATCGATGTCAAGGCATATCCTGAATCTATGTTTCACATATTACAAAAGCATTTGAAACCATTTCAAGAGAAGAATTATTTGACAACATACAACACGGTTACTAAAGAATGGTCCATGGGTCCATTAACTGTGATAATAAGTGGTAAATACCCATTAAATTTGATCAGTGGTATGACATTGAGAAATGTATTTGTCGATGCTCCATTACAAGATTTGGATATAATTCTTGAAGATTTATCTGAACATTTCCATGACACTGGTGAATCTTTGAATACTATTGCATTAACAGCTTCATGTTCATTGAAAAATATACTTCTCACTTCATCTTCAAAAGATCCAATCAATTTTGTTTCAGATGATATTGGAATGAATGATGAACAATTGACAACGATAAAGAATAAAATTTCAAAAGCTCACGATCTTGGAATCTATAAGACTAGAATATGGGATACTCCAGCATGGTCAATTACTTTGAGAAACACAATTTGGAAACAATTGTTAATGATTTGTGGGATGGATGTACTAAATGCAGATGATATCTTTAGTGCTTCTCTGACCATTGGAACAAGTACAACAAATTTGCATGATGAAATATAATATTTATAATGTCCAGCTTTCATACTAGCCAGGGCCTTTATAAATATCGTAATACTAGATTATAGAGCTACCAACAGTATAGAAACTAGCTAATGTGGTATAACTGATGACTATAAATAGCATTTAATTCTTTATATTACACGTTGCTGTCGGAGTATCGGCACTAATAACGCATAAACATCGATATGGCGCTATTTTAAAAGGCGCTGACTAACGAATGATAGCATAAATATACATAACCAAGATCGTACTTTACTCTTTAAATGAGGCAGCTGTAGGCCCAATTATTATTGTTATGCACATGAGGTGAAATTACTGATCAATTATTACCGTGAATTACTATATTAACGTTGTATAACTGTAAACACTTCCGAATGCACAGCCGACGTCATGAGTTTTTTAGTAGTCAAGTGTTGATGCAGCTGCTCTCACATTAAAATAATCGTATAACTGTCAAAGCAGTCTGCACAACTACGTCACTCGCATCCTCACAGTTTCCACTGCGCATATTAATATTATCCTCAGATTAATGTGTTTGATGATTAATACATTTACAGCATGGGACAGTCTTTGCGTACTATTATACGTCACAGCTATACTTTCTGATCATCGGCGTCAAAATCTGTAGAGGAGATAGCACGTAGGCAGCTGTAAGATTTAATTAGAATGTTCTTTATATATAGTGACATGATGATATCGTTATACAGCATATTGTATTCTGAAGATCAAGTACTTATCATAGTTGAATTTACGTCGGCGTCGCTGTAACCCAAGAGTATAATAATCATTTTTAGATTCTATATTTAGCTTCCTTAATAGAGTTACATATATGCGTTATCCTATAGTGCGAGGTAAACGTCTTACAAGTGTATAGCCTCGTTGTAATATTGAGCACTCGTGAGTGAGTTACTAGGCTATGATAATACGTCATCACCGTTTATCTGATGCACGAGACAGACATTTGAGGTTTGGTCCAAGGCATAAGTAATGTATTAACTTCACGAATCATGATATTGTGGAATCGAGATGAAGTTAAGCAGGGATCATAAGCCAACATACGAAGTCCTAGATATGGATCGAGGAAGCTTTTGTAAACTGGGATAATCAGAAGACAGCTTTAAGGGCACTTAGAGCCAGAGTGTTGTTAACACGATGTTAACCAAATCGCTGATTCTAGGAATCAAATCTGTGATTTAGAAATACATGTTTCCTTTAGAAAAGTCTCATATGCTGTCATGCTTTTATAGTGAAGTGAACGCGATCGATTACCGCTTTTGATCAAAATTCCCTTAGCAAACGCTTCATAGCTAGTTTAGCTTGTAACACACGATCATCAAATACTGGTAGTATTCAACTTCATATATCACATATGTTCACATACGAGTATGATAGTATATTGTTCTCTAATTATACTGATACCGCTAGCAGCAGTAGCAGCACTAGCAAAAGACAAGAAATGCTAAGAACTTGGCAGATGCACTTCACAGTTCGTTATACTCAAGTACTATTGACTTGTTTCTCATTACTGTTGTTCACCAGCGGTAAAGTGTGGTATAGTTCACCGCATATGTGAAACTTAATATGGAAGGTAATCACGAGCATTACTAGTTAACTCACTTTTTACAGTCATACTATATGGCTTAGGGAAAGGTTGGTTATGCTGAGTTAATCCTTGAAGATGGCAGTGTCAACTAGAATTTCTAAGCACAGTGCTACCTTTTTTTTTTCCTATAGTATTCTACTCTTCGCTTGTCATATCCGCTAGCCTGAAGAAGCCATCTTGGAAGTTTTCTTCTGCTCCCTTCTCTTCAAAGTTTGACCGAAAAAGAGACGTTCACGTTAAAATCAGTGCGTTATAATTTTGATGTCTTTTTTTTTCCGATTTCTTAAACCCCTAAAAACCGCGTACGTACAGCTGTATGTAGGCATATGCGTCCCGCGCGCCACACCACGCATATTCTTATGCATCTGCAGCAATAGGAATACAACGAGAAATAAAAGTTACATGCTAGGATCTCTTCCTTTATTCTTTCTCAACAATACCACTATACACACACAGCTTTAATATTGTGATACGAGCTAGTAGATATCACTGATAATACAGGCTGTGAGCTATGCGTATATGCACACTACAACCGATGCTATATATTTTTAGCAAGAGACAGCTCAAGTAGGCTATGCTCATCAAGAGAAAAAAAAACTATCTGTATACGTTGCATAAAACCTTTGAGATGTGCATGCTAGATTTTGGTATATGGCAATAGACCGGACGTAGTGGTCAATTAGAAAGAGCATCTGACTGTAGAGCGGTATTTAGCGGCGACGTAACAAGAGTAGTATTGGCTGTACAGCTTAGTATAATATACCTCTATTCACATGACCCAATAGTGTAACATGCAAAAGAAGAAGGCTTTACGTAGAGCAGGACATAAAGTGTAAGACTCTGGTCCCCAATGCTGCGTAGTCAAACTGTTACCGACTAATTATAAACAAAGACAAAAAAAAATGTGTACTGATCATATGTTTCGTTTCACTACTGGGTTTGGAACTGTACATTTCCTCCATGGTAATTCGACTAGACCTATATAAACACTTTCATATATCACATTTTGAAATTCAAGTTCTTCAATTAGTGCTTACCTTTTGAATCCAGAATATACATTCATCGAAGCTACCATGACAAGACTATTTCAAGGGTACAAGAAATCAAGCAATCCTTTCATTATCCGTGATAGTGATGAGATAGTATTAGAATCTTATAATCACCATACGAATAATGATGACGAAGTCAGCAAGGGCTTATCCAAAGCTAGCAACGAGTTAGTTATTCAAGATCCTGAACTCTTTCCAACAACTGATTACGAAGAAACAATCGGTAATAGTTCTAACAATATCCAACTTGGTGATACATCTGAAGAAATTCCACAATCAAAAAGACTCTCGCAATGGACATCGAGAAGAAGACGACTAATTGTGGTTGGGTCTTCAATCTTGGGGATCTTATGTATAACTCTAATCGTTACACTATCAGTGATACTTACCAGACAGAACCAAAGACCAAAGCACTGGAATAAAGACAGGCCTTCTGTAGATTTAACAGATCCAACAAAAGGTCTTGATCCATTACCATTCTCTAGTGTTAAAGATTTGAACCATGGGAAGCCAGTGCTACCTGTCCATTCTCATAACGATTATTGGAGAAAAGAACCATTATTTGATGCATTGCAACTTGGGATTCAGTCTGTGGAGGCTGACGTTTGGTCAATCCATGATGAAGACAACGATCTCTTCGTTGGTCATAAGAAGAAGGATCTGGACAGTGATAAGAGTCTGAGAAAGATGTATCTTGGACCAATAATGAAGCTGTTGGACTCAGTTAATGATGAGAATAGTGAGTCTATCAGCGGTATCTTTGATTCAGATCCATCAAAGACCTTGTATTTATACATCGATATCAAAACAAATCCTGAAAGGTCATTTGAACTGTTGCAAAAGAACTTAAAAGCATTTCAGACAAAGAATTATCTAACAAGCTATGACACAATGACAAAGAGATGGAACCATGGTCCATTGACAGTAACTGTTGGTGGTAAGTTACCCAGCTTGGAATATCTGCTTAATGTTACGAATGATACCTCTGAAGGTAGCAACAACGGATTGAGGAACATTTTTATAGATGCACCACTGGATAACCTTGAAAGTTTATCAGAAATTAAGGATCTAGACATTCTATCGATAATCACATCCTGTTCACTGAAAACATTAATAAAATCCAAAATCCATGATAAAGAGAAAGGATTAGACTCAGACCAATTACAGACAATCAAAGATTCATTTTCAATAGCTCACTCTAAGGGACTCAAGACCAGAGTATGGGACACACCTTCTTACCCCATTGAGCTGAGAGACATCATCTGGAGTCAACTGGAATCAGCAGGGACAGATCTGTTGAACGTTGACGACTTACAAAGTGCATCAAAATTGCACTATAACCAAAGAGCATGAAACGGTATACTCCTACTAGAGTCCAAAGGCAAATCCGCAAAAGCGATGCGTATGTGTCTTACCATCCTTAATAATACCAAGCTAATACCAAGCTAATCACCGTTGATTCTTGAACTGAACGTCCCTTCCCTAGACGTAGCATGAACATCTAAAATCGTTGTACTTTCCTCACGGCATTATCCGTTCGCTTATAGGCGCTTATAGTTCGCCGCTTTGTGTTTTTGACATGCGAGAAAATGTCGCGGTCGCACTTATAATTTGTCCACCGTACAAAAATGAAGAAAAAAAGATAAACAGGCTGCACATACAAAAGCCAAGCTGTTAATGCCGCGTCACAATTAAAAAAGAGATCAAAACGTTGGTTTTTGTTTTCCTGAGAAGACAATACAGATCAGATTCAAGAAGAGCTAATCCATCAACAAGATATCACAGTCTTTAAATATGCACATTGTACTAGCCAATGGCCATGTCAACTTTTGTATACACATCAGTAACCTCTCTGTTCCCAAAAGCCGAGCTCTTGACTCATATGATGCTAATTCATAGATTCTAGCTGTGATATTGAAAATGAGTTGAACGACGACAAAGCATATATTATTACATTTCAACTATAACTCTTCATCTGCGAAAGGCACAACATAGCTTCAGTAGAGTTATATGTATCTTATTTTACGTCCCACCTACGTCATGATCATTAATCCTCTAAATCCCAGCTGTATCAGATTGTGGATCGGATGAACCGATATTTAAGTCATTAGGTACCTTTCCTCTCAATATCTCAAATTAGATAGCATTAGTGCTACAAAGTTTCATGTCGACAAATACTAAATATATCACAAAGCTGTTCTGAGGTACCATCGCATTTTGCATACAAGATACTTGATGGAGTATGATAGAACCATCAGTGGCGTAAAATAAGCTTGATTATGTGGTTATATAGAGAATATGGCTATAAACAGCACGACGTAGACGTAGATCAATCAACATGAATTTAGTCAGTGCATCGTAGTGATATTGACCATATTCAAGAGGTTGCATAACTCCAGCCTAATGATTACAAGCTAATGAGCATTTGTTTTTATTAATAGCACAAACTGAATGATCACTATTTAGGAAAGTGACCCATGGAGACCCAGGTGATATGATTGGTGAACGTTATATTGCGCTGCTGCCTACACACGAGACTGCTATCGTTATTATAAAACGCAGCCTGCACAACTACGTCACTTGCCTTTTTATGGTGATTTTTTGTTTTTTTTTAAACTTATACCCGATCAAATCCTTAAAACTTGCACAGAATCAGCATATACAACGGCCACATGAGCACGTTAATGTGAAATATTTAGGGCGTTGTGTATCGCGCATAACAGTACCGATGAGCTCATATTAAAATCCTCGTCGGTGCCGCTTTCCTAAAAATTGACTATATTAATGCGGAGCTGCAGGAGCAAAATTCTATTATTAGCCAGATCGATGTTAACGATTTTAGATCTGATTTGCGATTTGTATATGCTAGCGCTGTTAATATAACACCCATTGGAGAATTTAGACCGAGAATTGAGGCTGGTAATAGCCATACTGATGCTCCCATATCATGTACAACCGAAGAGCTCATTAAATTAGTGCAGGTTGGGATATATTATCCCTGAGAACATTAAGCATATCCAGCTTCCACTTGAAATTAGTCGACGTAGTTGTGAGATTGGACAAGCTGGGATTAACAGATACGGCCTTAGAGATGAGTTCTTGGTACCCTAGAAATACCGCGGTGATAGAATACGAATACGGATATATTTAGAACGCTCTGCTAGATCTCAAGCGAAGAGAAAGAAAAAGAAGCAGACAACGCGGTGGATTTTTCATACTAGAATAGACAAAGATTATATATACCAGTAGCAAAAGACTAGCAACTCTCTCTACAAACATATTGTAGAGTCATGAATCAGAGCTAAGATATCAAATGAACCATCTTCTGGAACTCAATATGTCTTTCAATCAATTTGTCATTGATGGTTGTCGGATTTATAACAACATCAACAGATCATGCATACCAAAACACAAAAGCATACTCGAACGGCAAGGTTAAAATCTATTTTAAGACATTGCATTAGGGGAGACATTAAGTGACTTTAGTGAAACTGAAGTCGGAGTTATGGATCAGAGTTAAACGTAGCTAATAATAGCTTTGAATAAATCTGCATATCTTCTTCTGTATACTAATCATGAAACTGCTGCCACGTCGTCATGATCAGTAATGTAACAATAGAGATCTCAAATTATTGAGCAAGCTTCCACTATAAAACCCCACAATATTGCAGAGCATATAACACACAGCCACCATCTACAAAGCGCCAACGTGAGGTGATGTAGAAGGAATACTACCTTGTGGCGACTGAACCAAGTGTTCCAACAATTGTACAAACAGGAGAAATGCTAAGAGCAAACCGGACTTGGCAAGGCTTGACAGCTGGTGATGTTCAACCGTTTTCATGGGCACGCCAAATCTTATGTAGCTTACAAGATAAGTGGCTATAGCTGAGGGACTGTATCTGACACTGCAGCTGGATGTTATATGGCACTGGGCAGTGACGAATCTTTCAAGCTCTACTGTATCACTAGCATTGGATATACATCAAAGCATCAAATTTCGTCTAAATACTCAGTTCCATGTTGATAAACAAGCCAGAAAAAACCATCATGCAGCGCTAAACTGTCTCTCTTCTTTAGTTAACAGGAAATAAACATCCACCAATGAGAAACCTGGCTTCTCTGATCTCTTGTACATAGGTTACAAACTGAAGATTGAGCATGAGAAGTGGATGCTTCCACTACAAAATCAGCGCCATATTAAATAATTTTCTTTCTTTTTTCTTGCTATCGATATACATGCAGAAATATGTAGCTATATGCTGTGTAAGACGCAGCTGTGCATAACGCGCGCGCTCAAACAATTGAAGCTGCATATTATTGAGATCTGATGCCTTTGAGAGATTTTAGAGTGTTATAAGCAATACCAGAAAGGTTATACACTGTGTTATGCTGACTATTCATCGTGTGTATGCAATTTTTGCTTAGTGCTTCTATATATCAGTACTATTAGCTCCTATAGGGAACTACGCTTGAAGTAGGCTATGCTTAATCCCAAAACACACTGTTGCAGATTGCATACAACTTTTGAGATGCGCATGATATACGCGTTTAGTACGCTCATGAGCGGTGTATTCTTTTAGAGAGAGAAACAAAGAGAGAGAAACAAAGAGAGAGCCATATAGACCCCCTGTTAATTATGAGAGTATGCCCCAAAGTGAACAGGCAACGCAAAAAAAAAAAGGCTTAGCAGAATAGGATCAAAGGGTAACTGATTTAACATTGATAGTTTATGAATACGGTTAATGGAAGTTAAAAATAGTCATAAATCTGTTCAATATTATCTCCGTACTTGAGTATTGTTGGCTAAACCCTGTGTTAGTGTCTTGAATATAGCTATATAATGGCCATATCTTATTTATATAAGTCACTAAATATCACTTGAGAAGTATTATATTTACTAGATAGGATTGCTTTATATTCAATCAGCAAGATAACATCACATCTATTATCCAAAATCAAGACACCATGATAACACTAAGAGAGTCTCAAGGATATAAACATTCGAAGTATAATCCATTTATTGTACTTGAAGATAGTAATACTACTTTACATGATCCTCAACCTCATATCAATAACTATGCTTATGATACTCCAAACCATAATCAAGGACAAGCAGAAGAATCTTCATTCTCATCATCTTCCAATGATAAAGAAGATCTTACAAGTAAGACAAAGTTTGATAGTGCATTTTTACAAAGACAAAACTCAAAGGAGAAAGAATCCATATGGAAAACTAAAAGAAGGTTATTAATTGTCATTGGATCTTCAATCTTTGGAATTATATCCGTAGCTTTGATAGTTTCATTATCAATCATATTCACAAGAAGGAATGGAAAGCCCAAACATTGGAATGAACATGGTTGGGCTTCAAATTTGACAGATCTTGGTCATTTACCCTTCTCAGACGTTAAGGAGTTAAACGAAGGTAAACCTGTATTACCTATCCATTCTCATAACGACTATTGGAGAAAAGAACCATTGTTTGATGCATTACAACTAGGGATTCAGTCTGTGGAAGCCGATGTTTGGCCTATTGAACATGAAGATAATGATCTATTTGTTGGTCATAAGATGAAGGATTTGGAGAGTGATAATACTTTGAAAAGAATGTATCTTGGTCCAATCATGGAGTTATTGGATACTGTTAACGGTAATAAGAAAAATGATACTTCGGTTAATGGTATATTCGACTCAGATCCTTCAAAGACACTTTACTTATACATCGATATTAAATCATATCCTGAAAGATCATTTGAACTATTGAAGAGCCATCTGAAGCCGTTTGAACAAAAGAATTATCTGACAACATATGATACAATTGCTAAGAAATGGCAACATGGTCCATTAACAGTGACAATTGGTGGTAAATTACCTAGTATGGATTACATGTTCAATTCTAGTGATACTGAAGACAGATTAAGAAGTATCTTTATCGATCCGCCATTAGACGATCTTAACAGTGTACCATTGACCGGTGAAGAATTAAACACTCTATCGATATTATCATCTTGTTCATTGAAATCGTTGATTAAATCGGATATCTATGACAAACAGAAAGGATTGGATTCAAATCAACTACAACTGATCAAAGATGCATTTACAATCGCACGTTCCAAGGGACTCAAGACCAGGGTTTGGGATACGCCTTCTTTTCCTATTGAGTTGAGAGACATTGTCTGGCAACAGCTGGAATCCGCTGGAATAGATCTGCTGAACGTTGATGATTTACAGAGTGCGTCAAGATTGCACTTCGATGGGGAACACTAGATTGTTACTAGTTAGCTTGTATAGAAGCTGTATGTATTATTATTGCAACAAGACAAAAGTTGAGCGCGTTAGATGCAAAACTCTAAAATTTTTGTAGAGCACAGATTTTAACACCGCGCAACGTCGATCTGTTGGCTGTCGCACTTATAATTTGTCCGCAAAAAGCCAGAGAGTTTTACGATGGTTCTTTTTTCCACCACATTTTGACGCAAGACCGTGCATATGCATAATTGTGCTTTTGTCGTGCATAAAATATGTAGGATTATGTAGTAATATGTATTAAACTGCACAAATTGCTTTGTTTACCATTGGTTCTTGGAAAGTGGTGGAAATTTCAAAAGTTCAGCCCAAAATTTGTTTTGATTTGTTTTGAAAATTTTGTTTTGATTTGTTTTGATTTTATGTTTTCAACCTCATTATCACCCTTTAAAGCTGAACTTGTCACTTGATTGTGATTCATTGCTCA
>JAJLRR010000037.1:1759-51854 GCA_030567175.1 Williopsis lachancei
AATATTAATAATAATATATATAAATATATATTTATAATTAATTTTCCGCCAAAATTGCTCTTTTGAATAAGGATTCCGTCTCTATACAGCACAAACATACATATAACAAAGAAGTACTTGTAACCTAACATGTTTATAATGATTTGTTAACTATAACTGGATTTCTATTTTGTAGTATTAGATGTTAAGCTATATGAACATCATTAATTTGGTGTACGGGTGTTTTACTAAGGTGTATTAGTTATCCCATGAAAACTAGGACCCTTGAATAAAGAGTTTCTTACTAATTATGTATGGTTTCAATCAATTATGACTAGTCCATAAGATATATGAGATAAGTCTATTTCAAGATCATTAGCTTCATAACCATGAAAGAAGATAACCCTTTGCTTTTCGTATATCTGTCAACAAATTTCTCGATAATGATGGAATATTTTTTTGTTTTTGACGCCAAAGTATTGTTATGTACCAATATGTACGGTATTACATAATTAGTTTTTTTTTGTGTCAACTGTTCTAGTTTTAAATGAATTGCAGTTATTATAGTTACCGGACAAGCCGAAGCTAAATCACCATCATAATTAATTGCAGACTAATTTGGAGCCCAATCAGTAGGGCCTTCCACTATTAGTGAGCCCGCATGACCAAATTGAATGCATCGAAGTATCGCTGCACACGGGTAAGAACGGAATCGGTGTATATTAATTTACGATATTCATTAACGTAAATACCGCTCACACTAATTATTATACGGATCACTGTCATTATTGGCGATAATATAATGGATATGACAACGAGATACTTTCATTAATTGCACGTTACAATATGGTCTATACTATATAGAGTTTTCGCAAACCGGCATGAGCGTTCGAAAGTACGTGTCACTTTATACAGCAAATTCCTATTGTTATGCAGGATTGCCCCAGTTGAAGTAGTTGATGTAGTTGAACACCCCACAATTCCCTAGATCGTCTTACAAAACTCATACTTTTGCCCTAACTTTATTATAGTAACACCACTAATCGTCACAGTTTGTCATATAATGAGCTCATAATAATTTGAGAATTTAGCGCACAAGCGTGCGAGTGAGCCTTTCGCCGTAACAAAAATTGAAAAAAACCTCTGCTGATTTTTTTTCTTAAACTTTCTGCAGCGCTGGATCTAACATATAACCCACAAAAAGCACGGCTAATGCAGGATTACCGTTGTACAAAATTGGCATTGTTCTTGTTGTTGTTAACTCGATCAAATGATCTGTTCCAGAAATTTGTGGAAACACTCGGGATTGGCTGCATTCTTCTCTCCACAGTGATTTTATGAGGCATTGAGGTGTTTAAACGCTGTGATGATACTATTATATTATTTGGCATTAACTGTCTTTACTGAGCAATGAGTTCAATCATCGAATCATGGAAGCGCTTGCAGAAAAAAAACACAACACCAAAAGTGGGTTCATTACATCGTATGCATCATATTGCCTCTCTCATGCCCAATGTAGCATAACATCGCTTCACAAGGAACAAAAATTCGTCACATTGAACGGTTAGCCGTTGTGTTTTGAATGTTCCAAAGCTTTGAATAAAAGAATTATTATTTTTGATGATCTGCGTTATACATGAGAACTTACAGAACTTACACAGAACATAAAATTAAAACTATGATCGGTATACACGGTCCGTTAATTCCTCATCCACAACGTAGCACATTTGTCATATGACATTCATGGAGATGAGTATAATGGTTAATATATCGTGTCATATAACAAACGTCACCTCTCTCGATTATATAAAGGGTAGGATATCCTCCTCTTTCTAGTGGTTCATGATTCAGCTATTTTAATACAACAACAATAAATAGTTCACAATACAACTACAAACCAACTAACTCACACAAACAACTATCAAACAAACTACAATCCATCAATAATGTCTGCTGCTGCCGCATCATACCTATTGAAACGTGGAGGTAATGAAGCTCTTTCCATCAACGCACCAACAGGTGCAGATTTCCATCTGACTACCGATGGTTCGGATTGGTTATGGGCTGCATTTTCATGCTTTGCATTATTTGCCTTGTTGATGCACGCTCTAATGTTTAGAAAACCACCAAAAGAGAGAGTCTTTTACTATACAACAGTTGTTCCTGCTTGGATTATGACAGTTGCATATTTCACTTGGGCTTCTGATTTAGGTTGGGCTCCAGTTCATGCCGAGTTTAACCACGTTAACACCGATGATCAAAAGACAACCCCAGGTTTTAGACAAGTCTTTTACTTGAAATCAATCAACTGGTTCTTATGTTTCCCATTCCATACTTTGGCATTAGGTCTTTTCTCTCATACCCCAAGACCACAAATCGCTTATAACATGTTCTTAACCGGTTTGTTCGTCATTGCACTATTGGCAGGTTCCGTTACCCACTCAACATATAAATGGGGTTATTTCACCGTTGGTGTTGCTGCTATCTTCTTGACAATTACAAACTTGTTTACCACTTCTAGAAAGTACGCCGTCGAAGTCGGAAAGGATTGCTTGGCCTACTACACTTATTACGCCAGTGCCTTTTCATTCTTATGGTTGATCTATCCAATTGCTTGGGCTCTTGCTGAAGGTGGTAATGTCATTCAAACAGATTCTGAAGCTGTCTTCTGTGGTGTCTTGGATGTCTGTCTATTCATCTTTGTCCCAGCTTGTTTCTTCTACTTCATCCATGACTTCAGCTTGGAACGTCTTCATTTGATTAAGAAGGATTTCGAGTTTGTTGCACACAAGGAGTTGTCTCAAACATCTGCTAGAGCCTCTGGTGAAACTGCAGTCTTGTCTCCAGCTTCTCCCTCAACCCCAGCAGCTGAGGAAGTTTAAATAGAGCTTTGTCTGTCTTCCTTTCAACGGATCATGATGTCATATACCAACTAATTTCAATCTACAACCAACTAATAATGATAATGACAACCACTCTTATGAACCATCTTTCAATATAAATACCACATGAATCATGATCAGCTGGTGATGAATTTTATAATCAACCTGACGTTATATTCAGCTTTTTAATTTGAGGAATGACTATCTTATTAAACTACAATAATATTGAAAGCCATTTCATGATATGATGCTATCCTTAATTATTAATACATAAACTTAATACAAATATAATGAGATATGCCAATGTTAACAAGTTAACGTAGTCTGTTGAATTATCTTAAACAATGCCTGCATCACCTACACACACAAAATAATTGTACTAGCCTGATTACATAATACAGCTATGTGTCATTTTCATGCAGCAGAACGTGGCCTGATAATAATTAAAATTTGTGGAGAAACTGAAAGGCAGAACTAATATAAAAAGGGACCATTTTCCTTTCCACTAGCTCTAACTTTTGAAACATTTTTCTTCCTGTAGGTTGATACAGGTATGGTTTTTTTTGAGTGGGTTAATGAATATCTTACTTTTTAACAGTTTACACAATCTTGCAAGTTTTACCTTCACTACAGCAACACTTTCTTGTTTTGTTTTTCGTAGTTGTGAACATTTTACTGAGTTACAGCAAATATCACACTAGTACAGTATGAGATATTGTATTATTCAACATTATTCATTATGAGTAACTGAAATGGCGGATTCCGGTCATTTAATATTTATGATAATAACCGATTGCACGAAGAAATAATCTTTCACTGCAGTAGCTATTCCATGCAACGAAAAGCTTTTGATGGTTACTTTATTCATATGTTGAGCTGTGCTAGTAAGGATGAGCTTGCGCAATAACAATCAGTATTAATATTGTCAGTAAGATCAACTTATAGCTACAGATTCTCTTATAAATAAAATGACTTTAATTTCATTCAATGAGCCTAAAAAAACGCGACGTGGTGCCGTTTAGGAAATAAGTAGTAATTAGCATATATTCAAACAATATCAGAGACAAACTCAACAGAGTCAACACTTTCAGCTGTAGAGCCACGGCGATCTCCACCAGTCGATGTCTTTTGGTCTGACCCAACTCTTGTACCTCTTTTCAAATCTCGTTGCCACAAAGTGTACACAACACCAGTAAGAACAAATCCAAATGCCCCAAGGAACACAGTGTACGCAAAACCCTTCGAGAACCTTGGTGCATCATCTTGGTTGAAAGTTAACATTGGAACCCATGCACCAGTGACATATGCCAATGTGTTTGTACACACAACAACAAAGTTTCTCTTCATATCATCATGTGAAAGCATTCCATTGATCCATGAAAAAATCATCGGTTGACCATATGCCAATGGAATTGCAATGATGAAATATGCAAACCAATGTAACCCTCTAGATAGATTATCCCAAGATGATGCTAATAATCCATTACCAAATATCACAAATCCAAACATTATCATAAGGAAAATAGCATTGAATCGACCTTTGGATAAATCGTTTATAAATGAAGCGATAACTGCAACTGCAATACCACATCCCGAAATGATCGTTGGATAGTAATTATAGTACTTTGAGCCAAGTTTCAAGTCCAACTTCATCCACAATTGGAAAGCCTGAGAAGTTTGTGGCTGGAATGCGTTATTAAAACATAAGAATAAGAAAGGGAAGATATAGATATGCCATGTGTTGAAGAAAGTGATAATCTTCTTCAACGTGTACTTCTCTCTAATGTTTAGCTGTGCTCCAACACGACGACGTCTCTCTAATGCAATCAGCTTATCCTGTTCTGTGAAATAAAAAGCAGTTGTTGTACTTGGGGTATTTGGATCGGTGAACAGTGTATAAAACGCTACTGGTATACTGATCACTCCATCGATGATGAACATCCATTGGAACGGCTGTAACCCGTGTTGAGCCCATGAAGATTGTAAGATACGCTGCTGTAGTGGACCAGAGACCAAGCCAGCTGCAGTGCCAGAGCATGCAAATAGCGTAGATCTCTTTGTCAATTCCTCCTTAGAGTACCATGAACCAATCAAATACTCCATACCGGGGAAAAATCCTGACTCTGTAAGTCCGATGAGAAACCGAAGTGCGTATAACCCACCCATGGATTTTGGTACAACCATCATGAACGTCAAGAAGGCCCATGTAAATTCCAATCCAGAAAGGTAATAACGTGCAGAGATTCTATGAAGAATCAAATTGGATGGAATCTGTCCAATGATATAACCCACGGTCCATAGTGTGACCATAAGATTATAATCGTTACCCTTCATATCGTAGTGCTCTTTCATACCGTTGACATAAGCGGTTCCAACGTTTGATTGGTTCAAATTCTTGATAAAATAACCAGCACATGAAGAACTCAACAAGAACCAATCGAGCTTAAACAAGAAACTACGTTCTTTTGGATGTTTATCCAAAGAATCCCAGAGAATCATTCTAGCCTTAAACCACCATTTTGATCTGCGTTCTCTTTCCTCTGCAGTATCCTTTACTTCAATATCGATGTATGGCTTGGAATTATCCAACTTTAAACCGTTGACATATATGATGTTTGAATCTTCGTCATCTGCAGACGTTATGGATTCTTGGTCTACCAAGATTCTATTCTTGCTCGTGTTATCATCTATGGATGAGACTGACAGAGAGCGATCAGCATTAGCATTAGAGCTTGCACCCATTGTATTGTCGACAATCTTATTTGCTCCTGTTACCCAGTACACACCTCAACACTGATAAGATCAATGGATTTTGATAGGCTTTTATACACAGACCAACTATCCCAAGATGTAGTTCATGTGTACATGATAGCTGGGCCATTGAGCCTATTGTTAATTGCTTGCATTGATCATAATTGTTTGACGTGATTATAACCAATAAGCGGTTAAGTGTGGCGTATAATTTGAGATGGTCTTTATTGGTGGTGACAAGAGATGCCAACATGTCTTGGAATATCTTGGGATCAATATCATTGTCCCAAGTAGCCTTAATTTCTGATCCAAAGCGAAATATACATCCCACAGTTCTTGCCACAGTGATACTGCGACAGAAAAATTGGTTTGTTTAAGGATGAGGGCCCTGTTCAATGAGCGTGTTATCCGGCTACTAGTTATGGCTTCAATATAGAAGTGTGGTGGCTCTTAATTGGTTAATCAAACTTCGCGGCCCATCTGATGTGACAGGTTGCCTTACATTTTGACACAAATTTTACACATTTAATTTTAAGTATGGCGTATATTCGACATATCACGTGACATATATAGCGAACTACTTGACTGATCGAGAAGAACAGCCGAGATGGTGATTAATGTCGATCGTGGTTGATAAAGATCACATATATATGGAACATGGGTCACACTGTGGATGGGCAATTCGAATCTTTCAATTACGACAGCTGGAAACAACGGCACATATAATATTTGCTGTCACTGATCATGATCGCAGGAAATCTTAGCTCATGACTGATCCAGTATGTTAAACCTCTGCCAGTCATTTCGGCGTCTTTATACTATCATGAGGAATTTACTACGTCCCAGTTGATCTTGCAGACTCGATATCGGCACCCATATATTGCTAGCTGCGACCCACAATTCTTCAGCTACAGAAACAGACAGTGATTACTCATGAAACGATGACGGAAATGATGTTACGTCTTATAATTTATACGACATTGAAGTACAGATATTCTTGCTTTACGACGACATATTAAAGGACCTCAGATTTATCATGGGCTGGGTACGATCCGCCTATATTCTGGCGAAGTAGGTCAGCACTAGTGATAGCTGACATTTGTTTATAATTACCACGGTACAAAGCTAGACATGTTGTAATATAACGCGTATCCAGCAGCTAGTGATCGAGGTGTTTCAATTTCTGCGCGCCGTATAATTAGATCTGTGGTCTCCTCAAAAACGTCAAGCTGATTTTTATAATATTGCAGTTTTTAGCTGCGGTGATCTCTTCATATAATAATACAGCGACGGTTGCTTAACTCATTTCTTAGGCCTTGGCCTGTTACAGATATAATCTTGTAGACTTACAAACAGTTCTTTAACTAGTTTGAGTATTCCATCAAAGCTGACGTCATAACTGGCTCTTTCTTATAATTATAAGCCGTTATACTAATTTTCAGATCAAATATATTTAATTAGCCGTCCGGCGGGCTCAAGCAGTCTCCCTTTATAAAAAAAAAAAAAAAAAAAAGTAGCAGTTATACACAGCTAGAGTACGACGTACGTAGCTATATATTTAATTAGTGCAGCAGCTGCTGCAGCACGACGAATCTTGGTGGAGAAGTTAAAAATTGAGTTAGCTAGTGTGCAATAATAACTAGTCCCAGCTGCTCATGCAGCAGGAATTGCAGGAATTCCTGCATGAGCTGCAACGTCTAATTATATATATATTTATATACAATCGACTACGCTAGTACGGTAAAAAACATCGTGACTTGTTATATATTAGGGACCTTGGGCGCCCCGATCCTGCAAGGGTATCGTCAGAGGTATTTTTCAAACCCCGAGAGATTTTTCATGCTTCTCAAAATAGAGGATGGGCAAGCACGATCCTGTAGTGGAATCGTTTGGATAGCAAATATGACGTTTCTCCACTAAATTTAGGTTTGACATAAGAGTAAACGTATAATGAACGCCAAAGTAGACATAAACAGTTAGAAAAACAGTCATTTATTACACAAAATATTGTAGCCAGCAGCCAGAGCATAGCAGTCCTAAATGGCCTTCCAATGAGTCCAAAAAAGCCGGTTTCTAAAGGCTATCTTACTCCAGACAGCCCACTTAAAAGAGTTCAATTGTTAACATCAGTACGCAAGAGAGCTTTGAATTGAACTGCGTCATATCATTCTAATCAGACATCCGGCCAAAAAAAAAAAAAAAAAGTCCAAGAGCCTCCATAGTTAGTGACGCACGATGGGTATCGGTCTCAAAAAAAGCAATTAAAAAAACGACCAAAAAACCTGTCCCAATTCGGCGAAATTCTGGGATTTTCGAGAACGATGCCCCCTCAGGATCACCAGCCCAAGGTCTCTACTGTGTGTAGATGCTACATACTAGTTAGCTGAAAAGCAAACAAAGCAGATAAGTCAAATTTATTTATCCATAACTCTAGAAAAACTAGTTGCACCACTCAATAATCTGGTCATCAAATTAGCTGGTGCTCTTCTGGTGGTATTCGTTGCTAGCTGACCTCAACATTCACTGCAGTAGAAGTGCTGAACATTTCTCCACCTGACAATCCGGATAGGATCGCCTGTACTGCAGTGTTATCGAAAAGATTATATAACGGTCTTTATCGTCTCAAGCAGCCCGCTTTTGCTGGATATAAATTAGTGAGATTGGCTGATATAATAGATAGAACTGTGTCCACCTGCGCTGGTAGAACGAGCTCATATCTACGGCGCACCAGCATCACACTACCCGTGCTGTTTCATAGTGGGGTGATATCGTCCGTTACATATCACAGAGCAAAGTACAAAACAACTTATTAGCCGCCACCAAGGTTACTCGGTCGATCCATCATAACAGCTGATATAAAGATTTTATATTCACATACTCAGATAGACCTCTGAATCGATGGCAACATTATCTTCACTCCATGGCAACTTCTCAACGAATAACGGATTGTATATTGTGAACAGCAACTACAATCACTATGGGCAATCCGTGATGAGCCAAAGTAGGTCCATCCTCTCTCAACACTCCACAGTCACAACACGTAATATATCACCCCGCTTGGCGGATACGAGGAGCTCATCAAAGCATTCACTATCAGCTGCTTCTCATGATCAGGATATCTTGACGGATTTACATGTTGAGAGTATAAACAAGAGGCCCAAGTTTGGCTATCGATCTCTATTGATTCAAGACTCTAAAGTTAAAAGATTCCTGAACAAGCTAGACCCGGCAGACACGTTCAGTATTTTCTCATCAAGGTCTCAGCATCATCATCAACTACTGATAACGTCTTTACCGAACGAGGTGCTCACTCTCATCATTTCCTACGTTGGAGATTACAGATCAACCATTTCTTGTCTCTACGTCAACAAAGTATTTAACAGGGCGGCAAAACCTGTTGTTTATGCTAACCCATACCTTCACTCGACTTATAGGGTTGCTCAGTTTGTATCCTCCTTGAGAGAATTCAAAGGCAACGGCGAATGGGTTAAGACACTGGACCTATCGGGATTAGAACCTGGCTTGATCGAAGTGAATGATAAGGAAAATATTGCTAATGGTGGAGCCGCCGATGAGGAGGGTTTGAACAATCAGGAAAATGTTAACGATGATGCATCAATCAATTCAAGCAATGTGGATTATGCGTTTGCAAGTTGGAGAGACTGGAAATATAAAGACGATCCGCTGTATGGTTCTATGCTTCTGAATTCTTACACTCTGAGCAAAACAAAGTCAGCGATAAGTTATGATTCAACTGCATCGACTTCCAGCTCCTTCAACAAGTGGCTGTCCAAATGGAAAGTATTCAATCCTAACTCTGTGGCTGATAAGCAGAGTGTTGATAAGATCAAAAGATCTCTGAAAAGGTTGTTCAAACTGAAAACTATGAAGAAAGATAAGAGGTACAAAATCTCAGAGTCGAACGTCAAAATGAACAGCTCATTCTCGAGATCAAATAAAAACGATAAAGATGAACTGGGTGATTCCAGAGTCAAGAGTGTCAAGTTCCAAGTAAAGGACCGTAAGAACCAACCTTTCTCTAGAAGTCATCCATACACCAACAAATTCCTCTTGAAGTATGCTGGCTCTAAAGATTTGCCAATAGGCTATATTCTCTATCTTATTGACCTGTGCCCAAATGTCCAATCCATCAATTTATCAAATATATCTCTATCTGATGATTTCCAACTCATTTATCAGAAACCTATGGTAAACTCGTTGATAAGTTCCGTACTTGACGCTGACTATTATTCAAGTGAGACCGAATACGATTCGGCAAGGTATCTCTCTGATTCAAATATTCATTTCACTGTCAATCATCCAAGAACAGAATTCAAGAGACTCTTTGAGTCCGATATTCTCAAAAAGCTAAAGACTGTCAGCGGCTTGAAAGATTTAAGGTTGTGTAACGTATCTTGGTTGAACTATAGAAACCTCCACGATTTTGCAAAAGAAGCTTCATCTATCCATTCAAGATGTTTGCAATCTGTTGACTTGACAAACTCTGGAATGATGAGAGACCTCAGATGGGCCGTAACCTTTGACAGTATTTACAATTTCAAAAATTATTTCCAGGAGGAATTCGAACCAATATTGGAGGAGGAAAGTGAACTTGAAATGAACTTAAGAAGAGTTGGTATGAATTACTGATATATCCTGTATTCCTTTCATCTTAAGATAGGGTTAGCTGACGAGCTGGCCTCTTATGTGATCTACGTTGATGCTGCAGGAAAAAAGTGTATTTATATGACGGAATGGCTATCATTGAAAGCATTATCTGAACTATCATATGGCATAATGGCTGTAGATGTCGTTGCGGTATCCAGTATTTGATTATCCGGCATTAACTGGGCCCGAATGATACAATATGTGTACAGCTTTGTGATATTACTGAAGAGGGTGTGGCCTCTACGTGATATTATTGGTGAGTATTAATATCTAACTTTGGTAGCTTAATCCACGTTGATTGATAGTAGAATAGGATCTAACTCATGTAGTCTATGATACGTTATGGTTGGATAGGACCTCCTAGAAGGCCCCCGAACTTTCTATATACTGAATAGTAGAAGAAGGCGAGACGAGTGGATAACCAGTCTCTTATATAGTTGGGATGTCCGTGATGTTGTTCATAATCTGGTGATCTGATAGCATCTTCTGGAACCTTATTCGAGATAGTGTAAGTGGTAGTTCGGCTGACTAGTTCTAGAGCATTCCATAAAGTAGGATAACTATCTGATAGTGGCTACTCTATTACAAACTTACGAACTTTGCATATGATATAAATAATATTCCAGATCTTCACGTCCTAGCCAGGCCCTCGGTTCACTGCACGCGGGCTTTTGAAGTAATTCGAAGTCTATTTATAGGGCATGCAGATAGTGCAAAGCGCTCAGTGAGAATAACGACATGGGATATTATTATGCTCTTGACTATATTCCATGATAAACCTCCTGCCCTTCGTGAAGTGTTTTATTAAAAACTTGCCATCAAAGAAATATCAACCAAACATTTGTATATAACAACCGTTGTCTGAACTTGCCATTGAGAACCTTGGCCCCTCTCACTTCTGGTAATTTGTCCATCCACGTAAATTGTCATCTCATACTACTTCATGTAGAGCTGCAGTACAGATCTGTTCACTTGTTCCAGCCATATTGTGGCAGTGAGCTTCGGAGAAGAAGAGTTTGATGAACTTCAATCTTCTCACTCATGAGTCATACTGACTTCGTACTGTATGATAACGTGCTAGACTTTTATAACTTCATATTAACCATATTGAGTCGATCCGAGCTGTGCAGCTGTTATAATACCCAAATCTTGCCAGATTTAGAATTATTCGTGTAACTCCGGCCAAGCATAAGCAGTGCAAATTATTATTGCCGATCTGGCGCAAAAAAGGAAAAAAAAAGCCTTCTCAGTTCGATATACGCTCTCAATTTGTACCAAAGTTTTCGCCGCTCCACGCAAAACTGTAAGCCCAGAAATGTTTCACCGCGTAAACTGCATCATCATGTAGTACTCTGGAATAATCAACAAGCCCACTGCATGTACATCATGACAACAGTACAGATGGTGAAAAATCACGCTTCACAACTGTAACAGATTAAAGTTGACTACGATGGCGGGTAACTGGTAAATCTTATATAGCACTATTCAGATATTCTAATAAACACTATAGGAAAAAAAAATAATAATAATGACGTAAAGCTACAACTCAACAGTTAAAAGTAAAAATATTATATATTAATAAACAAAATTAGTATAATTTGCTTCATATTTTGCTTCATTAAGCACTAAATATCAACAAAAGAGTTAAAGCTATTCATGACCTGATAATCATCAAAGCTCTAATGACAGCGATTAGAAACCTCTCAATATGGATCCAGTCCTCAGCAAAGATGATCAAGCGGTTGGGTAATGACCCTTCTCTGGACCGAAATAACCTCTCTCCGTCAAGGAGATATCCTTCAAGGTCTGTCTTCCAATACCACCGTCAACACCAGCATAAATAACAGTGTTACCCCACCAGTTAATGTCCTTAGCATGGTATTGAACGGCAAAGAAAATGATGATGGCAGAGAATGCGACACCAGCACTCAATCCAGCTGAGAGCACATAGTTGTACTTCTCAAACCATGCAACGTATTTCTTTCTGATGTAATGCATGAAGAAGAAGCCAACGTACAATGCTGGAGTGAAGTAACTCAAGTTATATGGAGCATAGATATCAATCATACCATAGAGTATGATAGTTGGCTCAATCTGACCAACGTACTTGTACCAAGTCTTACCCTTACCGAAATATCTGATGGCAATGAAGATCATTCCAATACCGAAACCCATCAAGAAGGCATATTGAATAACTGGATAGAGACCGGAGAAGACAATCTTTGGTCCAATAACACCCCAGAACACAGCGGCAGAGAAGAAAGTTCTTTCACTTGGACATGTGAACTTGGACTCTTGGTGTGGATCACAGAAGTCTTTGATGTTAGACATGGACCAGTTAACGACACCCAAGAAAACGAAAGCTTGGATGATGGTACCAATGATTTGAGCTCTGAAGATAGCACGTGGAGCAATCTTGGAGTAATGACCAATCTTCATGGATGAGATAAAGTTATCGGCTTGACCGTTGATGTTGTAACCAAGAGCCTTCAGTGTCATCAAAGCAGTACCGTTACCTTGGATGGCGTAGCCAATGATCAACTCAACAAGGACATTAAGACCAAACAAGATACCTGTGGTTGCGTACAACACTGAGAATGGAATCAAGAAAACAAAGTTTATGGCAATAACAAAGAAAATACCCCAAACTGGAGTCTTGGTTTCATCATATACCTTGACGGCCAAAATAGCAAAGACCACAGAGATGACCAAGATGATCACATAACACCAATCTGGGACTTCTCTGTACTTCTTCATCATTCTTGAGTGAGGGTCGTTGAACTTTTCATAAGTATGAACCTCACCTTTGAACATGGTCTTCAAGTTAAAGCTGGAGAAAGTCTCAATGATACCTTCAATCATCATTCTATAGGCTCTGACAATGGTTCTCCATTCTTTGTAAGAGTTATAGAAGAAAGACAATGGGTACATGGCCATGAAAGAACCGTAAACCAACAAGTTGGCAGCAGTGTAAAATGGTGGAGAGTATTGTTGGTACTTCTCATTATCGAAAAGACCATCAGTCAAAATCTCTCTAACTTGGAAACTTTCACCAGTGTTGGTGAACAAAGCATTGGAGTTGATTGGCAAGTATGCAGTCCACTTGTAATTGGACCAGTACATACCAACGATGATGATGAAACCAAGAAGACCACCAATGTAAATGTTCCAAAGAGTGACCCAAGGGACAGCCAATGGGTTAGCAATGAAGGAGATGATGTTCCAGTCAAAGGTAGTAACTGGATTTAATCCAAGACCACTGACAGAACCAGTAATCATAGCCAAGTTGAAGTTGTCTGGCTTGATCCACGCCATCCAGTTGAATGTACTCAAAGCTTGGAATAAGTAATCTGGGATCCAAAAGTATACAAACATACCAGCAAAGGTAATCCAGAAGAAGTTGAAACTGGAGATGGTCCATCCATGGATGTTCTCCTTTCTTTCTGGTCTCAACAAGGCTCTGTTCAAAGCCATGGTTGGCAATTGTGTTGGCCAGACAGCTCTTTCAGGATAGATACAGAACTTTCTCAAGATGCCAGCAAAGGAAAGACCAAGACATTGTGTCATGATAGTCAACAAGAATTGGAATCCAAAGTCAACCCAATCATTACCGAAGAACAACTTTTGAGCAATAATATTCGAGGAGACATAGACAGAAGTACCAGAGACACCAGCGAGGATGGTACCAAACATTTGCTCCTTATAAGAGTAAGGACCAGGGTTCAGAGGGATTTTTTTACCAAACCATGGAACCATAACATTTGGCATGATGTATTCCCATGCTTTACCACATGGATACATTAAAATGGACAAGACAGAAGAAGACAAAAAGATAGAAGGCTGTCTGTGTGAGAAGAATTCATTCACACCTGCAGCAACAATCAACCAGATGATGGAGATAGTGTAAGATCTGATGGTCTCAGCTGGCTCATCGTCATCATCCAACATATCAGTAACGGCACGGACCTCTGGGTACAAAGAATGGTAATGGAACAATGTCGCAGTGAACTTTGCTCTGAAGTTATGAACAGGATCCTCCATGTTCTCTGGGTGCTCTAAAGTGGAGTGAATCAATTCCCATTCTTCAGTTGGGAAATTCACATCATCACTATGCTCGTTCACTGTTTCTTGAAATACTTCCAAAGTTCTCTTGTCAGACGTGAGCAAAACCTTGTCCAATAAATATTTCAAATCATCAGTCAAATCATCAGTCTCGGTTAAATTCTCACCGTGACCTGATTTTTCCATCATGAAAACGACAGACTCATGTGGAAGTTGATGATAAAAAGTGTTAACTTTCTCCTCATCCCAAGCTTTTCTACCAAAGTTATGGTCATGGTCATGGGCAAAACCAACACCTTCATCTGAAGATGCAATTTCACCATTAATTATCGATGTTTTAGCATTATCGGAGTCTTTCTCCATGCTGGTCTCACCAGCGCTCTCTTTGAGAGATAGCTTCTCGTCACTCATTGTATGATCAGTACTTTTATTACTTTTGTTGTGGATATTTGTGGGGAAACTTTAAAGTGGCATGTAAACGGTGGTATGGTGATTTGTATTGATAGTGTTAACTTGTTACACGTTACTGTTAGACTATTAATGCAAAGAACTGGTATGAGTAAGAGTGAGATGAAGCAGAAGATGATTATGAGAAGGACAAGAGAGAAGAAAGACAAGAGTTCAAGAGATGTTGTTCAGAGAAGTGGGAAAGTACTCTATTTTATAATAGTTCCCGATCATATTTGGTTGGTTGATATTATTGTCGACGAGAGTCAGAACCTACCCAAATTAGTGCTACATCTGGCATAATTCAGTTATCTATCACACTCATGAGCAGCTTCTGCACGTCATGATTAGTGCCATATGGCGACTAATTTTACTCATTAATAGCGATCTGCATCACAAGCTGGTGATTATCAGGAAATATTGTGGTTGCATCCTTTCGTACTATTTATCGCACATGACTATAGCAAGACGTGAGTTCCAAATCTCCACCGTTGCAACTCAGTATCAGGACGGCGCTCGCAGGAGAGCGAATTCTATTGGAAGTTGGGATCTGATCTGGTGATCAAGAGTCAGAGCACACGCATGCGAGTTGTTATGACTGCAATCAGTGATGAAGTGATTCCCCGTCTCCAAAGTCACCGTATTATTATCACTCTTGTTATTCATTTTGGCCAACACTGTGGATGCAAGAAGCGTGGGAGCTAGCGGTTAGCCAAGGCTGCATATGCAGCTTTATTGCTTTTTTCCCATCCTCCATGCCCAATTATTTTTTTGTTCGAAGCTCAAGCTGAATCCTGCTAGTGATCGAGGTCCCAGGTGGCTACCGGCTGCTTTACCTTTTTTTTTTTTTTGGTTTCCGGCTTATCATCGAATAAAATCATAGCTGTCGACAGGGAATAATTAGGCGCTGATTGTTGCATACCATGACGAGCTTGGGTATCCATGAAGAATGCGGCTTATACACTGGTACCACCATCAACAGCTCAGCAGCTCATTATCTGGCACGTATTGCAGTTCTACGCGAGCTACACAACGAGTATGTCGTCCAACTCATGTTATGTTATGTCGCAATTATAATTATAATTTGTGATCTGTGTTGAAGCCATAATTAGACCAGCAGTACGATTTACTGCATTAACAAGTGCCTGAATGAGGATAACAAGCAGAAGCAGCTTATGAGTACGACGTTAATTTTTGCGGGTGGAAAATGGAACGTAATTTGTCATTTCCAGTGGGCGGTATTAACGTACCGCGGGTAAGCTTGATATGGGTTCGATGTCCTTATCCTGTCCTTATCCTACGAGTCGACTAATTATGGTAGAATCCTATAACAGTTCAAGAATTAATCTGGTGAAAGCTGTTATTCACATTAATAATAACGCTGGGCACCGATGGGCTCAGAGCACCTGATGTTTTACTACAATAGCGCTATATGAGGTTTGACTTTGACGGTTAGCCCAGAGCCGCCAAGCTGGTCGATCGCTGTTTAAGATACTCCGTCCAAGACTTCGACTGAGAGTGGTCAGATCCGCAACCGGTTATAGCTGCTGCTGTTAGCAGCTTCCTGATGTCCATGATCAGTTATACGTCAGATGTGGTGGCTCTGACCAGGAGCAGCTCCTACCAAAGTTGAGCTTTTAGTACGGGGAGAGCTCGCTGAAATCCATTTTCTGCCAACAGGAAATTTTGATATTTTGTGGCCGTATAATCCATGCTCCTGTTCAACTTGGCCATACAGCTCTGTGCAGCAGCGTGCTTGCGATTATAATAATAGAGCGCAGCGCAGCTCACAGCTAGTGGGCAAGAGAGAGAGAGAGCGCCCCTGTCGAGCAACAGAAATAATATTTTCCATCGTGTTGTTCCTGATGACTGACTTTATTATGAAGGCCCCAACGGTCAGCTCGCCACTTACAATGGTACTACGCGGGTATTATTATTATTATTACGTTTATTATTAAGGTTGGTGTCACCGTCCATGATATTATTTGGTTCTCTCAGAGTCTCATGATGATGATGATGATGAATAATATGGTGATGCCACAACGTGAGCTATGCCAGCATTTATAGCTGCTAACGATATTATGGTCGATCCGCTACCTTTCTTTGTACGTCGACGTCATGGTTCATAACGACTACTCGATATATTGGCCTGTACATATACACCAAATTCTGCTCTTGCATGTTCCATGGTACTAGTGTGCCTTAGCTGACCTATATTTGGGCCCCCTTGACCAGCCGACGGATTTAAAAGGCGGTACAATTTCCAACACAGAACGTATAAGAGCTCTTGAAATGTAATTTAGGGTATAGATACTGCACAAGAATATTATGGCACAGCTATAATTATTTTTTTTTTTTATTGCTCGAAATTCAAACAAATTATCATCACACAGCTGCGAGTGGATCATGCATATTGTATGGGCATCCTGTTTGTAATTGCATAACACAGGCGCTACGTCGATGTGAGGGGGACACGAAAAAAAAAACCTACGCATGGCCCCAGCTTCGGTTTTCTCAATTTGTACAATCTGGCTTGCCGCACACACACAAGGATTCAAGGTTTCTTCAGACCAACCTTATAGTATAATTGGTGAATTTGTCTAGTGACCCCACTATCTTGAACTGTTGCGCTATGATATTGTGATCTTGACTCGTATATCGGATCACTGTAACCACGATCAGAGATTATGTTGCCTTTCTTACAGTGATTCCTGCCAAAAGTTGGATGGTGTTGTGGTGAATTGTTAGATCTCCTTGCTGAGCTTGATTTGAATGTGCACAGATCTGCACTATTTGGACTGTATCTCCGTTTTTCTTCAGATCAGTTAAAACGTCCAAGCTTCGTAGTCAGCACGATTGATTGGTGTCGTCGATCATTTATGAAGCTGACTCGGGCTGTATTGGTCAATGGATAGGTCGTTTGTGAAGATAATGTACTACATATAGATATTGTACCCCTTTGACAACTTGTGGATGGTAATTTAGGTTTTGTTTATACCGAGGTCGACGTCGGTGACTTCAATATTACTGCTGTGAGCCAAAAAAAAACAGCACGGATGCCTACCTACATATCGAGATTTTGATAACTGATCACTTATAATTATTAGTGCCGTGTGCTTTTGCAGCTCAACCCATAATTAGCTGACAGCTCAATACTGTGCTGACATCACCACCAGGATACCAGCCATTTGAACAGAATTCAAAACTTCAGCTACTAGCGGTGATCTTTTGAACGTGGAGTTAGAGCTATGTTAATGCTATTGCATGTGAACTCATCTCGCTTTATCAAAGCTGATCAGACGTACTACAAGGGTTATCGGCACGAGGATAAAATCCGGTGCTAAACATGATTGCTACAGCTTTAAGAATTCGGTACATAAGCTCGATCATGAACTCGATGGATCAGCTAGTATACATCACTTATACAGCTGCTTACACAGGATCGACAATCATAGATCAGCTGTATAATTAGTATTATCATAATATGGGGAGAGATTATATATAACTCGCATGAAGGGCCAGGGGCTAAATACGTCACCCATACATTTATCTTACAGTCGATTGTAAATTATCATGTCGACGATATTGAGTTAGTAAATAACCCTTTATACCTCGGTAGCACTACGTCGTCCTTCTATGAGCATGACTAATATGTGTACGCAAACCACATAGAGCATGCCCATCGAGTCAACGCTCACTAGTGCTCAGCGAATTCGTACTGGCTAATAATAATTGTCTTGATAATTACAACTGCAACTGTCGTATACTCATGCACTTATATACCAAGAATTTGAATTACTGCAATATATTGAAGTCGCTCTGTATCAGCGAGAAGCCGGCTTGCAGATCTCTATTATGACTTTTACAACGTCCAGAAGCTGCAGCTATCACTCATAATTAGAAGATAGGAACTGTGAACAAGTTCAGGGGACTGATAGGCAATATCTAAGCGACCAAGTACTAGAACGATAAATCAAAGGACATGAGGCAATTAGAGCTGTGATACCGCGTTATCTAAACTTTGATCAGAAGCTTCGGTTCTAATTTGAAGTAGCGCTCATGATGAAGGAATACATGTTGATTACAATAATTGAGCAGCCTTGATTGCCAATGACTATCTTAATTGAGAACGTTTAGGAATGAATCTTTGAAAAAAAAAGTTACATATATTTAAAACTAATAATAACTTCTCCATCTTTGTTTATTGGTACTATGCATGGACTGGTAAGCCTTAGGAATCCAAAAAAGCTTGGAATATTTTTTTCTTCATGCACTAGTGGAGGTACTAGTTATACTCTTGTAATGCTTTTAACATTGCGTCGCGTCGTCGTCTGTTTTGAAAAGTTGGACGTGGACGACGACGGAGACGTTGCAGATCCCACGATATTAACATGGTATCCAACTAGTACATATAATTTCTTTATGTCTTAAATTTGAATGCATTACTAATGCCTGAGAGGCCCAGCTTATCAAAATTTTCAAACAGAGTCAAATGGTTTCATGACTGTCATAGTATAACAACCTGAGGCGGTTGGGGTCACCGGTGTGAATCTAGGTTAGCAATGAACTTGACTCGACTCAAGTTCTGACTTCGATATGAAGAAACTAAACGATATCAGTAGACAGTAAAGCTCCCTCGACTCGTTCAGTAATCAAGCTGTAATTGCTAGCAAATTGTCTGAGTAATATAATCGTCGCTGATCTTTTGATTGGTTCGATCAACTATTATAAGCATTAGCTACTACAAAATCATTGCTGGTTTAGGGTGAGATTGGGTAGTACCGATGTGTTTCACAGTGATTAGCCGAGTAAACTTGAATCATAATAATAGTAAATCGTGATAACTTATCATGATCATTGGCATATCTAATCTCATGACTAGTTGTGTTTGAGCTGGCAGATTGGAGATCACTATAAGTAATATCAAATCAAATCTTAAGCCCCAAAGCGACTTTATAATCCGACTGCAACCATCAAGGTACTTGTTCGAATGATCAACAGCTTGTAGGGTCAAATTAAAGCAAAATCGTCCTAAAATTGAAAGCGAATCTACATCTGATGTGGATTGATTCTCAATGAAGTTTATACTTCGGTTGATTAGAATAAATATCATGTCATCTAACGCTTACAGTTTCAAGTGATAACAGTATATAACTCTGCTTACCGTAATATATATCTATGTGCCATTTTCTAATACTACTAATATTTAACTAGGGGCTATGACCAGCTTCAATCGCAACATTGTTGGTTATACTCATGAGTAGCTGGGTTATAAGTTCTTCAATGTTTGAGCTGCCGAATTACCATTTACCAGCCTCACAACTTTGTAAGCTAAAGCGATCTGTCGACTGACCATTAAAGCCTTAAATTCATACACTAGAAAATGAAAAAGGGAAGTACCAGCTGGCAGCCTTTTCTGTACCAGTGAGACAGAGACACAATTGAAATAGCAGTAATACTATTACAGAGTGTTTTACTACGATTCATTCGGCAAGCTCATATACCTGCTGGTCATCAATTGGAAGGTGGTGATTTGGCGTTTACAGTAAACCCTCCAGGGGATCGTATAACTATTAACATGTGCTCGTTGACTCACAGAACTATAATACTAGCCCATCATCCATATTGTGCCCGCGGTATCTGCTTTGACTGGCTTTGCATGCATTATTCTGGAGCAATAATATTGTAATAGCGTATAACTGGTGTCATCTGGATCTTGATCAAGTTTTGAATCTGATTATATAATATGTAAATTTGAATTAAGGACGACGTGTCCGGCTAAATTAGACATATTATTTAACGTTCTAATTTGCTATAAAAACATCCAGAAGCGATACGCTATTCATGATCAAACTCGGTCTATCGACGATTTAACCTTAAGAGGTTATATGACCTGGATTTGAGTGTATTAACTAATCAAATATTATATAATTAGATAATTCTTTATAAGAAGATATACTGTATTGTACATTCCTATTCGTCAGAACACTATAGTATCATATTCTCTCCACGGCAGCTAGCTGCCATTTAAAGAAAAGGCTGAATCCAAAAGTCTGTGAAAATTACGTCATAGTGAAATTTTGTGTTTGCGCACAAATTATCTGCTCCTGCAATTAGCTGCCGTTGATCAGATTAATGGCCGTTTCGGGTAATTTCAAAGATTTATGAAAATTTGCTGCGGGCTCGCTTGCATATTTGAAATCTTATGCAACTGAACGTTTTAATCGTGTGTGACTCATCAGTGCTGCTCCACACTAAATATATGCAACGGCAGATTCAAACGCTCCTGTCAGGGCTTATTGCATGAATGAAGATTCACTACAATCCTCCACATCGATGCACTCTTCATGCACTCTTCTCAGTGTATCATATCGATACCTCTGGCCAGACTTGCTCGGTTATAATGGGAGCTAGGAGGAATCGGTGTGCTCAAGCCTTGAAACCAGAATCCCGCGGTATACATCTCGACTAACCCCTAGATTCTTTAACCTCAGCTATAGCTGCTCGTTGTCTTTGGAAATGTCATTTCATGAAGGGCGTCTGATCTAGCTCATCAACTAACCTAAAGAAGTGTTGACCGGCTTCCTTAATATATCTCGCTTCTTTTGTAGTAGGTTGTGAAAGAGCGGAAAAACATTTACAGTTCTGCCATATTACAGCTGTTATAGCGAGAAGCTTACATATCAACACATTTCATAAAAATATTACTACAGTCGACTGTGGAATAACTAGGAAATAACTGGAAAGCATTAATAATATATATTATTATTATAACCAAGAGAGTGAGGAAATAATATTTTGCCTTGGTGAAAGACCAACGAACATCGCCACCAGCTTCTCAACTATACAAAAACTATGGAGTCAACAGTACCAGGTCAGCTGGATTCCAGGACTGTGAAATTGACATATTGCCTTCGCGATTAAGCTGTTGGATAATGGCCTCTCTCAGGACCGAAATAACCTCTCTCCGTCAAGGAGATATCCTTCAAGGTCTGTCTTCCATTACCACCGTCAACACCAGCATAAATAACAGTGTTACCCCACCAGTTAATGTCCTTAGCATGGTATTGAACGGCAAAGAAAATGATGATGGCAGAGAATGCGACACCAGCACTCAATCCAGCTGAGAGCACATAGTTGTACTTCTCAAACCATGCAACGTATTTCTTTCTGATGTAATGCATGAAGAAGAAACCGACGTACAAAGTCGTTGTGTAATAACTCAGGTTATATGGAGCATACAGGTCGATCATACCATAGAGGATGATAGTTGGCTCAATCTGACCAACGTACTTATACCAAGTCTTACCCTTACCGAAGTATCTGATGGCAATGAAGATCATACCAAGACCGAAACCCATCAAGAACGCATATTGAATAACTGGGTAGAGACCAGAGAAGACAATCTTTGGTCCAATAACACCCCAGAACACAGCAGCAGAGAAGAAAGTTCTTGTACTTGGGCAAGTAAACTTGGACTCTTGGTGTGGGTCGCAGAAGTCCTTGATGTTAGACATGGACCAGTTGACAACACCCAAGAAGACAAACGCCTGAACAATTGTTGCAATGATTTGAGCTCTGAAGATAGCACGTGGAGCAATCTTGGAGTAATGACCAATCTTCATGGATGAGATAAAGTTATCGGCTTGACCGTTGATGTTGTAACCAAGAGCCTTCAGTGTCATCAAAGCAGTACCGTTACCTTGAAGGGCATAACCAATGATTAACTCAACAAGGACATTAAGACCGAACAAGATACCTGTGGTTGCGTACAACACGGAGAATGGAATCAAGAAAACAAAGTTTATGGCAATAACAAAGAAAATACCCCAAACTGGAGTCTTGGTCTCTTCGTACACTTTAACTGTCAAGATTGCAAAGACAATGGAGATGATCAAGATGATAACGTAACACCAATCTGGAACTTCTCTGTACTTTTTCATCATTCTTGAGTGAGGGTCGTTGAACTTCTCATAAGCATGTGTCTCACCACCAAATAATCCCTTGACCTTGAAGTCTTGACCCATCTCCATAATGCTCTCAATCATCATTCTATAAGCTCTGACAATGGTTCTCCATTCCTTATAAGAGTTGTAAAAGAAGGACATTGGATACATTGCCATGAATGAACCATAGACCAACAAGTTTGCTGCACTGTAAAATGGCGGAGAATACTGTTGGTATTTCTCATTATCGAAAAGACCATCAGTCAAGATTTCATTGACTTGGAAACGCTCACCAGTGTTTGTGAACAAAGCATTGGAGTTGATTGGCAAGTATGCGGTCCACTTATAGTTTGACCAGTAAATACCAACAATGACGAAGAAACCAATGATACCACCAACAAAAATGTTCCAAAGAGTGACCCATGGCACAGCCAATGGGTTAGCAATGAATGAGATGATGTTCCAGTCAAATGTGACAACTGGGTTCATACCAAGACCACTAACTGATCCACTAATCATAGCCAAATTGAAGTTATCTGGCTTAATCCAAGTAATCCAGTTGAAAGTACTCAAAGCTTGAAAGATATAATTAGGGAACCAGAAGTAGAGGAACATGGCCCCAAAAGAAACCCAGAAGAAGTTGAAACTGGAAATCTTCCATCCATGGATGTTCTCCTTTCTCTCTGGTCTCAACAAAGCTCTGTTCAAGGCCATGGTTGGCAATTGTGTTGGCCAGACAGCTCTTTCAGGATAGATACAGAACTTTCTCAAGATGCCAGCAAAGGAAAGACCAAGACACTGAGTCATGATAGTCAACAAGAATTGGAAACCAAAGTCAACCCATTCGTTACCAAAAAAGACCTTCTGAGCAACGATGTTGTAAGAAACATAGACAGAAGTACCAGAGACACCAGAGAGAATCGTACCAAACATTTGTTCCTTATAAGTATATGGACCAGGGTTCAATGGGATCTTTCTACCGAACCATGGAACCATGACGTTAGGCATAACATGCTCCCACGCTTTACCACATGGATACATTAAAATGGACAAGACAGAAGAAGACAAGAAGATAGAAGGTTGTCTGTGTGAGAAGAATTCATTCACTCCAGATGCAACAATCAACCAAATGATAGAGATAGTATAAGATCTGATGGTCTCAGCTGGTTCATCATCATCATCAAACATATCGGTAACAGCACGGACCTCTGGGTACAAAGAATGGTAATGGAACAATGTTGCAGTGAACTTTGCTCTGAAGTTATGCAAAGGATCCTCCATGTTCTCTGGGTGCTCTAAGGTGGAGTGAATCAAATCCCATTCTTCGGTTGGGAAATTCACATCATCACTATGTTCATTGACGACTTCTTGGAAGATATCCAAGACTCTTTGGTCAGTAGTGATGATATGCTTATCCAACAAGTACTTCAAATCATCAGTCAAATCATCAGACTCCGTTAAGTTCTCACCATGACCTGATTTCTCCATCATGAAAGCAACAGACTCATGTGGAAGCTCTTGATAATAAGCATGAACTTTCTCTTCATCCCAACGTCTTTGGGCAAAATAACGATCATAAGAATCTGATGTTAGATCTTCATCGGTTGATGCAGTGTCACCAACTGTGACATATGTTGAATCCTTGATATCTTTGGAGCCTTTCTCCAAGCTGGTCTCGCCAGCGCTCTCTTTGAGAGACAACTTCTCTTCGCTACTCATTGTTCTCAATGGGTCAACTATTCTTGGTGGTATATGGTTAAATTCAATCAGAGTTAGTTCATATGAAGAGTTATGATAGTAATTGATACTGATGATAAAGGAATCAAGTTGTAATGAATCTGCTTTTGAGATAGCATATTGGAAGGGTCCATGTCACATTTTATATGTTGATCCAAGATCATGAATTTTGAATATGGGTCTGACTGGAGCTATTGTGCATTCATTGATTATATGTGGCTGCAGCATTGGATGTGCTAAAAGGCTTTGACATCCTGAAAGATGGGTTGTTTATCTCTAGCAGCAGTACGTCTAGCTGTGCATGCATTAAAAGAATTGTTCAAATATATTAGCTGGGCAAAGTGTTATATGTCGTCATCTAGTCGAGGAGACCATAATTATTAAGCATTGGGGCCTTTCGACTGAGATACTGCAGATCTTCAAATGTTATCGTGGAGGTGAATTGCTTTATCGTGGATCTGGCTGCATAGATTTATGCGGTTTATCGAGATTGATGCTGGTAATCTCTTTAATTGATATTCAACTCTTGCAGTGACGTCTCAATTATCATATTTCAGATTAGTGAACATTGTATGATTCTACTGCTGTAATTTTCATAGGGGTTCAAAAGACATTTGTGATGATTGAAGATATCGAAATGTCTTGGTATCACTTGAAAAAGCATATCGATCTGCAGCACATTATGATTCAATATGCCGTCCTTTTTCTTTCCATGATCTGACTCTCTTAATTGTGTATCAATATGGCCAAAGAAACGATATTCACTCTCGAGTGTGGTTGTTATAGATCTGCTTGACATTCACTTCAATTGTTGTGTAATATAAACAAATTGTGTGTCTTGGATAATTGATTAGTTATTTGGTGAAGCTGATCTGTCTCAGTATCCATGCAGATTCGAGGTGCCAAATTGTGGCCACTGTCAAGATTTGATGCGAGGTGGTTAGTTTAGGAAGAAATCGATCGAGAGCGTTCGAGCAACAGATATGACCATATAACAACCAGGAACAATACATCATGATCGCTGCTCGAATGTATCTTGCTCAACCATCCTTACATGAAGAGTCGTGCTAAGGACTGTGGGTGGTTGATCTACGGCTAATCTCGGTGGTTGTTGAAGCTCTCGTTCTGCATATCTTGTTTGACTTCCGCTGCCGCGTACAAGACATTTTTAAGCTGCTGCTGTACAAGTCATGGGCAGCTGTAACTATTAATGTGGGTGGTATCTGTAATTGCTCGGCATTCTTCGTTTGAGTTCTTATATCTTATGGCAGTTCATTCGTCATGCGATATTCGACATACGGCTTGTTTTATCTTGACGAATTCAGCTGGTCATGAATTGTGATCCTTGTTTGTTCAATTGATGAAATATGGTATTTGAAACTTCAATTGCAGTACCAATGGTTTTGACGTATTTGCCAATATAATCACATGCTGTCATCTCTAAGCAATGAAAGGATATATTATGCAGGCTACAGATCAAATTACAGTTGAAATATCTGGGTAGTGACTCCCAACTGCCAAATATAACTGTTGCCTTGACGTGTGAGCTTTACTTCAGCTATCCGATCACGCTGATCCGTCGCTCCACTATATTCGTGGCACGGCTGCAATCATGTAATCGAGCTAGTATGCGACTTTGTGAAATATGGTACATGACAGCTGTCGCCCATGGCCGTACTACTCTGATCAGTGCATATTCGATCAGAGTCAATAAATATTACTGAGTTCAAGGATCGTATGTGGACCTTTATCCGACGCCCGGCAAGGAAGTCACACGCCAGTGCAGAAAAAGAAATCAGAGTCTACGTCTACGCCCACTATATTGGAACTGATTTTATGCTAGACGTGCAGCTGCTGGCGAGAGATACTTCTCTTATCGCGATCTGAAAGCGGTACGTCGAAATAGGGCTTATTAAGGAGGTGGAGGGTTATCGCCCATGAAGGGTTAATGATATGCTGATTTGCAATATTAACGCAACAGACATATAGCTAGGTCAGTCGTCGGACGAACACGTGTCCGACTGATTTAGGATAAATATCATATAATCCTGGGTATAATAATTTGTGTAATTTGTGTAACTGATCATGTATCCAGTATGGCAGATTAATGTATGTCTCTTCGACCATATTGTCGACGTCGACTAGTTCATAATAATAGCCATCATTATGCCTGTGGATGCCACAGTCCAACGGTTGGAGAAAAATTATATTATTAAGAAGATTATAAGGTTCTAGCTCACTATACAAAGAGCTTGGTGGTATCCATTAGGATTTACGAGCTGCATGCCAAATTATTATTTCAGCTTTGGCCGTAGGCTGATTTCTCACGGCCAGGGGTGAATAATATACCGCTGTCGGCTAATTAAGACAAAGTTGATGCTGGTGACTGTCTTTTAGTGAGTCGGATGGATCATGTTGATACAGAGCCTTTAATGGTACAGCAACTAACTCTACGTCATGTTCTAATCATAATTGGTGTTGATCAACTATCCACTGACCCTCTGATCTGATTGAAAAGTACTGCTGCAGCTATAAACGATTGTGCTCGACTCACTGTGCTAGCCGGTGATCCTGCCAGCATTCGATGACTGTACTTCATTATAACTCCTGTCTTAGCTGCGAATCTGCGATCTGCTTCTCGGTAATTGTGGTAGATGGGCCTGTAGGCAGAAACTGCTGTCCTCTTTTCCGGCAGCTGTAACACTCGTATTAACTGCTAGCTGCGCGCTGCTTTTTTTTTTCCTTTGGAGTAAGTTATTCTGTAAGCCTGTGTTTTGCATGTGCAGTGGTGATAAAAAAATCTCCTATCTAGAAATTTATTTCAAAATGCCGTATAGACAAAACCGGTAACTCCATAGATATACGTCCAGGAGTCAACTTATTGGAGTATGGGAAAGTCATGAATACCTGATCTGTAACGGGTAAACGCCTAGGTTACAGTTTACTGTTGCCGACTACCGACTATAACCAGCTTTGGCCTACGCTGAACTGTTCACAGTAATACGCTGCTCAATATTACTACTGGCTGCTGACATATTTGATTATTAGCACTCATCATTATCGACTTTTGCTACGATTAAACATATCAAACGTCAGAGTACTGAATCGTTGTCGTCATTAATGATGCACAAAAGTGTGTCTCTTGGTCCCTATCTACATGATCTGCTCACGCAATTGATTATTTCATTATCCGAATATTCTAGGATCAAAATACGAATATCTCATATCCATGATCCATGAGCTATAATTATTATTAGTTCTGAACTGAACTAATGCTGCCGCATCTGCTCCTTGATCAATTGGATTGTCATATCTTTTACTGCACCATTATGTGAGCTCGAACATTGCTTATTATGGAGGGGACGTGTTTCAATTATTTACGGGGTCAATATTTTGGAAAAATCTATCTGGTAAAGTTCCAGCTGTACGACGAATTAATATGGTCACAATATCTAGCTTGGCAATAGCGTTATATCATCACATACGTGGCCTTGAACATAATCCGTTTCGTGGTACGGATAATTCTTTATGACCGCTTTGGACATGCAATAATGGCTTTCTATCGATTGCTCTTTTAAGATTACAGCTAGTTCCGAGGAATTGAATGGAGTAGAATCAAATGTTTGGGATTGTCGATCTCTAGGTGGTGATAATGTCTGACTCGGTTTCCTATCTTTTTGACGTGAAAGGTTTGAGCTGATTACATCTCATGACATGACCCTGACGGATTAGTACATATCTTGCACTTGTTATTATAGCAGGCTTCTCTTCTTCAAATCAACGATAAGCTGTTTTATTCTGCTAAAATTTATCCTATCTTGATGTTTGAGCTATCAAGGATAACTTCATCATGGCCATATCCTGAACTAGAAATTATTCTACGTTAAATTTAACACCGGTATATTTTTGGTTTAACGTCTCACGCACACTTCAAAGGGATTGACATTACGTACATGATACGTCAGCTATATTAGCCCCGCATTATAGCTTCAAGAGTTCAGCCTCAGCTGAGATTTCTTTGCTTCCAGCTTGATATAATGAACACTCCATGATCATTTAGAGGCTTTCTATTACGTCATTAGGCTTCCTTATCCGTGATATTCAATTTTGAATATTTAAAAACGTCGATAATTTCAAGTATTTACTATCTTGAATCAATGATTATCATATCATGCATTAGCTGATGTGATCTCTATATATTACTCATATCACATATGCATCACATCATAATAATGCTGTCACGCTTACTCGTGCATTGACTTTTTACTATGTCTATCTCTGCTCTTATCAGAGTCAATCACAGCTGTACAGAGATTGAAGGTCAGAAGTTGTGTTATCGGGCTGTCTCAATAATCTCGGCTAAGTTAGTCAATATTATTACCATCTCTGACCATTTGAAAGATATAAACAGAAAGAATAAGAGAGCTATGACTGCAAGTAACGGTCTGCTGTAATTCACTCTCTCTGATTTTGTGAAGCACCATTCGATCTGTACTCTACTAAAAGCTATTGCAAGCAATATCGGTACTGGTTCATGAATTCATTACAAACAGTTGGTGAAAAGTAATCTACAAACTCTGGAATCGCAAACTTTACCACCGCTTTTCAAGATTTCTTGTGATAGTGTAAATTGGAGCTCTGACTGAATGAGACTAAAGAGGTCAAATATTGAAGAGAGAAAGTGTGTCGCCCTTTGCTGTAAGCTGTTTCTTTCTTCTAAACTCACTGGTTTGATTATATACACCTCTCCATCTAACACAGTCTTTGTAAGCTAATTTGTAGCCACTTATAAGCCTTCCATACTTCTGAAAATCAATTATACTATTATAAGAGCTATTCCTCATACATCCTGAATACAAGCTCATTTATGGGTTAGCTGCTGTTATCTTTGGCCTAGATAGAGATCATGACATATTACACCCAGACACCAAAAACTTAAATTTTTCTGTATAGACGTTAGCATTTGACAGCTCACCTCATGAGTTATATTCAATTATAAGCACAAGTCTGGTAATACTGATCCGGCTGGATTTGAGATTGGGATGAATATATCATCAGTGCTGTTCAGCTCAGTTATATGATTATAATAATATAATTAATTATATATAATTAGTAATAATAATTTCGAATATATATAATAATAATTTAATTATTAAAACGTCTTTTAACTTCCCAAAATAACGACGAGGACAATCGGTGCAACTAAGTTAGTCAAATTTCTGAGGAATTAATCCACGTCGACAAATTAAATTATTATTATTATTTATTTCGAGTTATATAATACATTTCAGATTAAATGACTACTAATCATTATAATATCAGCTTACAGATAAAAAATTCAATTCCGGTTTATAACATCGACACAATATTATGAGCTAGTCAGACTTAAATTAAAACTGGTCACGTGAAACTTCCCGCTCTATAATTAATTAATAAATTTCACAAAGTCACGTGAGCGTATGCGAAGGACCCACTAGCTTAATGATCTGTGAACTCATACTAAGTATACGATTATATATTGTGTTTTAAGTTCTACTATTCGATGACGTTGTATTAAAATGAGTACAGCTGATGTTGACAATAAAGATATCAGTATAATCATTAGTAGACGTTAGATGATAATTGGTTATATCTACAATAATAACACACTGTTGAGACGGAAAAAATATCAACTTTGCATTATCTCTTATAGTGTTTCATAATTATCATAGTCCGTGTGTATCTATTTATAAAGAGGTGGTCTATCAGCTTTGTTCCTTATCATTCTCAGTTTGATCCAATCAATAGCATCACTCACTCCATTACCGTTGATGGCACTAATCGGAAGCACTCTTGAATCCCTCGCGTTGAGATGCTCTGCAATCTTATTGAATATTTCTTTTATATCTTCCACCTCCATAGAATCCTCACAGTCTTGTTTATTGGCCAGCATTAAAAGAGGTACATTGGATAACGATTCATCAGTGGTTATATGTGAAAGAGTCTCACAACATTCTTCCAGTCTTGACTTATCGGTGGAATCGATTATGAATAGTATACCATGACAGTGTTGATAGTACTCTTCCCAGAGAGACCTGAGAGATTCTTGGCCACCAAGATCCCAAAATTTCAAACTCACTTTATCAACGTTGATGTGTGTCATATTTTGACCAACAGTAGGGTGTATTCTCTCTGGAGGGGTCACCTTAAGATCTGTATATAAAGCTTTAACTTTCTCAAAGAAAGTCTAATTGAATAGATTGTCAGTTTTGAGCCAAATTGGTGGATGGTGATATATAGTGAGTTGATTAATTTGTAATTGAAATGCTGAGATCATTGATAACCTATACATCAACATACATGAAAGACAATAGACTTACTGTTTTACCGGCATTATCTAATCCTAGGATCAGAACGGCATATTCCTCCTTCTTTGTATAGCTAGCGTACAAGCCCTTTGCAAGGTGAAACATCTGGAAAAGATAATCAATTGAGATGATATGGGTTAGTTTCGCCCTTATCGGAAAGTCCTCGATCAGTAATGTTTCGCAGACAGTATCATAATATTAATGTTGATACGTTTTCACTTCTTTCAAATCTCGATTGTATTTCCCAGATCTGAAAATTTACTCAATTGTAGGTTATATCCAGCTTTCTGTCGACTTAAAGCTATTTGAGCGGTGTAAATCAAGTTTAAGCCGCATAAATTTCAGAGCTGTGCTACTTCAGGAAATAGGCCAAGTGCGGTGATTTATTTCATTTTCAACTGTGAGCCAAAAAAAAAAAACTGGCAAAGACGTTCGTTGAACAAAACTTTTTCATTTACTAAGGAAAGCACTAACAACGCTCGTTTGGAAAGGGATCAAACAGTTCAGCTTTTTACAAGACAAACACAAAGAAATATGTCTATTCCAGAACCAGTTGAACAGTTCATCAAACAGTTCTACAAAGCTTACTTGGAGAACAACGTGTACGAGCTCCATGGCTGTTACGAGTCACAGTTCAACAAGTTGACTGAACAGTTCTACAAGAACGTTGCTTGGCCATCACCATTGGAAATCTCAGAGCTTGTCGGCAACGACCAAGTTTTCTTGGTGTTATACTCAGAAGTGTACTACAGACAGATATACGCCCGTACCACACCATCATTAGAGCACAGAACAGGATCTTACAATAACTATTGTAACTTATTCAACCTTTTGTTGAACAACGAGGATGGACCAGTTCCATTTGAATTGCCAAACAAATGGCTTTGGGATATCATTGACGAGTTCATCTACCAATTCAACCAATTCGCAATCTACAAATCCAAATTGATCTCAAATAGCAAGAATGCCAAGGAGAAGGAGAAGCTCGATACCGTTGAGTTGGAGTACGTCTTGGAACACAACGAAGTCTGGAGTGCTTACTCTGTGCTTAATGCGCTTTACTCCTTGATCTCTAGATCACAGATCATTGAGCAATTGAAGGTCAACAAGAACTTGGGCTCCGTTCAAGACGTTTCAATCACCGGAGAGTTTGGTATTCTCCCACTCTACAGAACATTGGGTTATTTCTCCATCATTGGTTTATTGAGAATTCACACACTCTTGGGCGACTTCACCTTGGCCTTGAAGACAATGGAATACATCGAGCTAGACAAGAGAGCCTTCTTCACCAAGATTCCAGGATGTCACTTCACAACCTATTACTACGTTGGTATCTGTTACTTGATGCTCCATCGTTACTCAGATGCCATTAAGACTTTCTCTCACATCTTACTTTACATTTCAAGAACAAAGAACATCTCCAAGACCGGTCAATACGATGTTGTTTCCAAGAAGACCGAACAGATGTACGCCCTTTTGATCATCCTTGTCGGCATCTGTCCAACAAGATTAGACGATGTTCTTTACCAGGGAATCAAGGAGAAGTTCAACGACAAATATATTAAGGTCACAAGAGGTGGTGATGAAGCCATCCCAGTATACGAGGAACTCTTTAGATTCTCATGTCCAAAGTTCATCTCGATCTCAACCTCCGACTCAAAGAACGATCCAATTGTCCACCACTTAAAGATCTTCATGCTTCAAGTTAAACCAATCTTATCCACTCAACAATTGAAGCCATACTTGTCATTATACTCAAAGTTGGAGTTCAGCAAATTGGCTAAGCTTTTAGACGTTGACTTGGAAACTTTGGAATCATTGGTGCTAACCTACAAATTGACAAACAAGCAGTTGAAATGGACCGAAGGTGAGCTCTTGCAAGGTGAGTTGGTATCTATAAACGATGTTGACATTGTGATCTCAGAAGAGGTTGATGAAGTTGAAGGTGTCAAGAAGTTGATCGAGGTCAAAGAGTCCAAATCTGTCAGAAAGTTTGCCGATTGGTTCATCAGAAACACTATCAAGAACTACGCTGTTCAAGAGAAGATCAGAGCTTAGGCTCTTTGGATAGGATATGTATATCGAATTAATTGTTGAAGGCATAATGCTCTTTCTGTAAACCTAGTGTATCCATATCCCCACTATCGTCCCCCATCCACAATATATTTTAACTTATACTCAAGCCCTAAACTGTTGCGTAAACCGAAAAACCAGAAAAAACTCAGAAGGGCGCCTGAGAAAGTTAAAGAAAACTTTTCACCAATTTGTTTCTTCTCCTCTTAATAGTTGAAGTTCTTTCCTGTTTCTGATTCTTTGATACGAACGCGTTCTATTCACTGCACCATCATGGTGGTGAGGGATATCTGATATTCTTCCCATCTTTTATTCCATTGATGATTGGAGGGGAAAAGAATGCCAGATCAAAGAATCGACAACGCACCTCATACTGAGTTATTGCTATTAAAATGTTTTAAAGAATATTTTACCTAAGCGTCTCTTGGTAACTACGCTGTCGCAACAATCCTTGTCTATGCTTAAACAAGGGTGATTGGCTTTATATCTTTACTTGTCTGTTGTAGCTGTTGAATTCCTCATGCGCTAGGTCATCTGTAAGGCCTTAATGCACTGCGTTATCAACTAGTACCTACCATTTTAACCATAATTGATGAACTAGTTCATGGATTATGGAATAGCCCAAGACTTTATCTCATAGTCCGAAAGCATTCAGTGAGAACATGAACTCATCACAAACCAAAATATGCTTCGATTTATGTGCCAATACGGCGCTTTCCCTATATCTTGAGCCTTAAGTACTATAGCAGCTAATTGTGAGCAGTTAGCTTAAGCTGTGAAAAACGTAAACAATACACCGACAGGGTGTTACGATAAAAGAAAAGAAAACACCTTCGTTACGAGAAAGCCCGATAGGAACCTTTTCAACTTCGACAAATCGACAATATGACTGAAGTTGACAACAAACTAGTTGATAAATTACTATCTGAGCTGCCAGAGATCTTAACCTCTGTTGACTATGACGAATTGTGGGGCCATCAACTGACAAAAGATGGTGAATTCTACGATGAAGAAGTTACAAGAGTACTAATAACGAAATTCATAAAAGCCAATACAAACGATTATAAATTGGCAAAGGATCAATTGACAAAGACTTTAAAATGGCGTAAAGAATTCAAGCCTCTAAAGGCAGCATTTGAAGAGAAGCACCCAAAGAAGTTCGATCACGTTGTATCTTTAACGAAATATAACAACGATAAAGATATTATCACTTGGAATCTATACGGGACCCATGGTGATGTAAAACCAAAAGATCTGTTTACGGATCTCAATGCCTTTTTAAGATTCAGAACCGGCGTTATGGAGAGAAGTTTGCAATTGCTGAGTTTCAAAGGTGGTGATGATGCAATCATCCAGGTGCACGATTATGAAGGTGTCAGCTTCCTAAGATTTGATCCGGATATTAAGAAGGGAAGCAGAGCTACGATTAAATTATTCCAGGATAACTATCCTGAGCTATTGAAACAAAAATTCTTTGTGAATGTCCCAGTGTTGATGACTTGGGTCTATGACTTTGTGCAAAGATGGCTAAGTAAGGAGACAACAAAGAAGTTCTTTATGCTGTCGAACAGCTCTGATTTGGCAAAGAAGTTGGGTAAAGACATTCCAAAGAAATATGGAGGAGCAGGAAAGACATTGGATGAACAGAACATCAGCGAAGTTAAACAGACTTCTTATGCTTCTTGGTTGTTACAGCAGGATTTGATAGCTAATGAGGTTGATTAAGAAGACCTACATCACGGTGTTTTATCGATAGTTGTAAAATCATTGTATAACTATTTTTTTCTCTTCTTCTTCTAAAGATCACATTAATAATTAATTACTTGGACAACCCCCTTATATAAACTTCAAAACAGTTTCATTTAACATAACGTCATCTAATTTGTGGACTCTTTGTATCAGATGCTCAACTTTGGAAGTACCATATTCCTTTTCAAGATCTTCACACAGCTCAGCTAATCCATTGATGAACTTGTACTTGTGTATTGTTAAATCAGCCTTATCACTAGGATGTTGTTGAGATATTTTACAATCTATGGATAGTTTCAACAGAGTTGACAGAAATTTGTTCGAAATCTTTGATATGGTCTGTGTGCCGATCAACTCGACAAATTCTAGGAACAGCTGTTGATCACTCGTGAGAGGTGTTGAGATATCTGAGTGTAGATCCTTGAGCAATGTTAGTTGTCTTGGAATAGTTTCAATCAAAACTATAAAAGATTCGTTATTATATTGTAGACTCTTCAACATCGCTAATGAGTTATCCAATTTCCATATAAGTTGATATAGATTCTTTTCAAGAAAATTCGTCAGTTGGTTATTCTGCCTCTGATCGATCCATCTTGATACGTTCAAATTATAAATTTCATTAGCTAATATGAAGTTCTTATTCATTAGAGCCTTAGAACAAACCAATAGTTTCAAATCATGAAAATGTAAGAAATCAAGTCTATCATAAATGTATCGCAGATCCTTAAGATGCTTGTTCATCAGAATATGTTTGAGTGTAGTGGCGTTCAACTTCTTGTTCTTTGAGTTTTTAAATTTGATGTTGAAGTTGTTATCTGCATCTGAAGACACCAATTCATCAAATATCTGTAGCACTTCAGCTTCACTTCCACATCTGCTAATACTATCTTTAATACTAATTGTATCCAGTTGACCTTTGTTATTAGAGACCCTCAAGATGCTATTCAGCCCCAATAGAGACTGTGCATAGTGATGAGCTTGGACCCTTTTTAGATCTCGATCTTTAATTTCTGTGTTTAACGCCTGTGTGAAATATTGAATGAATTTATTCTTTTCATCTGCGGTTGGGACCTGATCTAGAGATGATTTACCCTTCAACAATGCTAAAGCTCGTGATATTTCATCCTTTTCGAGGTCTCTTACTCGTAGCTTTGAAAACACAGAGAATGATCGTAAAAGGCGTCTTGTAGACATAGTCATGAATAAGCTTCAAATATTCTACCAAATATACGTTTCAGCTGAGAAACTTATTTGAAATGTGAGTGAGCTGAAAGTGTTCAGCGAAGTCTCGAAGAACTGCTATTGATTATCAATTATAGTGGTCTTGAGACGATTTGTTGATGATATAACTACTGCTCCTTGATGGCACCATATAGAAGAGCAAGTAACAGGCAGGGCAATTTCTTTTAGCTGAGAAGTATACGGCCGGGTAATACAACGTCGTATTTGATGATTTAATGACATACCCTCGGAATGATGCATCAAGTAAAAGCTCACACATTGCAGTCGCTTCGATTAAGTATGCACGGGGCTAAGATAAATCATTTTGTTACCTGTAACTGCTGTTCTTTCACCTGAAGCATCAGCACAAGGTCCAGTCTCAGTAGTGAATACTTTTCAAGTAACTTGTAAGATCTGCACAGCAAGGGCCTCTATCACAGTGAGGCAGATTAATCTGGCAATGCACTTTGAGATGCTAGGAGCGCCAAAACCTATACATCCGAGCAGCTAGACACCAAAATAATTGAAACTTACTACGGACGTACATTATTATTATATCTCTCCTTTTAAAGAATTCATGTATCGGTCGATCAACCAAATCTTGGAAACAGGAAAGCATTTTAGCTGTACATAATTTTTTTAATGATGAGAAAAAAGGTTTGTTATAATAGTCCGAAGCCCACGTTCAAGGGACACCAGCCAAAACAGTCTGAACATAGAAGATATAGGGTCTATATAGCATCTCGTAATATTTCCAAGATGAAACCATTGATGGAAGACGATGTTCAAAAATTGAAGCTCGATTTTACCAATCACGAAGATACCATCAATGCGAATTTTTTTTATTGAAGCAGATCATGATGATGGATTATAGATATATTTAGTGGATCAATCTTCGACATTCCAATTCGTCTTCTGAACCGAATTCGTAACCGGTCCAATCAGGGCTGTTAGAGCCTTTCAAAGCGAATAGAGACGAACCAGCTTTTGAATGGCATAAGAATCAGATCTGATGAATATTGCAAAAAGAAGTTCAAATAAAGATGCATTAATGAAGAAAAACATATCTTACAAAGAAGCCTATATATAGAAGAAGCAATGCCTCAATAGCTTGATCTATAGGAATGATACCTCGCAATATTACCAAGTTCATTATTTTTTCAAGATGTAAACTAATGAACCTTTTAGGCTTATCAAAGAGATAAACGAGAAGGCTTAAAATCACTGATTTTAGTTTAATTCATTAAAATGGATTTCGTATATCCACGAGCGTACCAAAACATGAGAGGTTTTATAATATATAATTACCCATGACGATAGGTACTGGGATATCGCAGCAGACACCGACGCACAATGGATGTAGTCAGAGGGAATGGAAACCATGATTAATCTAAAGTTAAATAATATCCCAAGGCCATAGGTCATCATCGCTTCATGGGTTCAACAACCAGAAGGTCGGAACCTAAACAACGATGGTTTTAAAGCTGGGTTTTCATTGATCTATAAAACTATGAATCCGCAACAGAAGATCAAGTGACGCTGCCAAAAGAGGACACACACACATTGACTGTTAACAGATTATGTATCTTCATAACCTGGCGATTCTGTGTTTTAAGTGTTTTGTTAATGAAGAAAAGAAGCTTAGAAAGGTGTTGGAAGAGAGAGAAAAATTACAGCTGAAACTTTTTTTTGTATTCGGCTCTACGATGTGTGCGTGCGATTCCATCTCAGCTCCGATATTATCGTACTGACACGATAATCCCATGGCAGCTTCACGTGACTAGAAACCGAGCTGAATAAAATGCAATGTTAAATAGTAACTCAGAACTTCACCTTGTATGCATTGAAGTAAAGCCCATATATTCAGCAACTGGAATCATATCACTGCAGCTCACACATACCCAATGTCCAACCTACTAGATAACCTGAAGGCTTTCAAGTCAAAAGTGAAGTCAGCCCCAGTGCTTTCATCGAGACCGATGAAGTCTCCTACTCCACAACCTTCGGTTTCATCATTAAAACGTCGGTTGAACGAAGATAATGACAAAGATAACGACTTTGATGAAATGGGCAGCGATAGTAAACGTCAAATAACGTCGTCATCCGCAGGCTCTTCGAATGATCCTTCAGGGACACATCTTTCAACAAAACTATTGCTTGCTGTTGACTACATAAAGAGTAAAGGTCGTCCTGTACCTGTTGAGTCTCTACTGTCATATTTAAACCTGAACGAGGATGGACAGAGGAACAAGCTGATACATCTGCTGATGAATTTAGAAAAGATGCAATACGATCAAGACAATAAAACGTTAGAGTATGTATCGATCCATAACATCAAGACTAAGGACGAACTTCTACAATTCTTGATTGATCAACACACCTTCAAAGGTATATCGGTAAAGGAGTTAAAAGATGGCTGGACAGGCTGTATTGATACTATAGATGAACTAGAAAGAGAAGGCAAGATTTTGGTTTCCCGCACCAAAAAGGATAACAACCCAAGATTGGTGTGGTATAATCTTGGCGGCCCTTTGGGCACCATTGACGAGGAGTTCGTCTTGGATTGGCAAAAGGTCAAGTTACCAGAAAGATCAGAATTACCAAGCAACTTGAGTAAACTTGGTTTGAAGCCTGCCAGTGTCGATCCAAACACCGTAAAGAAGGATACAAACTCACAAGATACGAAAAAGAGAAAACAGAGAAAGGGAAAAATTACAAATACACATATGGCTGGTATTCTGAAGGATTATTCCCAATAAACTCATACTCTTATCTCAAATCTACATTAACAATTTAACACCCACTCACATAAATTGTTATTTATATATATAAGTGGTAATGTTATACCAGTGTATGTAACATGTCAATGAATAAAACGTAATGCATTTCTACTTCTTTTCCTTCTTTTCTTTCTTTTCCTTTTTATCTTTCTTCTCTTTCTTCTCTTTCTTTTCCTTTTTAACCTTCTTCACCTCAGGTTGATCCTTTTCAACTTTATCATCGTCTTCATCGTCTACTTCAACATCTGAGGTTTCATCTCCTTCCTTTCTACCATATCCCGTAGCAAAATGTTGTTTTTGTAGACCTGTGACTTTCTGAACGTCCTTTCTTGGCTTAACAACTCTATCGTATTTGATCTTTGGAACTGTAATCTTCGTTTTGATGTTGTAAAATCTCTTGATTTGAAGTTGATTCTCGTCTTTACCAGCAATATTATTTTCACTAAATAGCTTGTATTTGGATCCTTCCGATACTAAATCTGTGAGATCCTCTTGTATAGCAAATGATGAACCATTTTGTTTGAATTCACTACTCTCTTCAATTGGATTAAAACTTATTGGAAGAGTCTTCAAATCGGCAAAGTTAAAGCCCTTTGGTGCCTTTAAAAGCCAGACTTCTCTTTTTTTGGGAAGAGATATTGGTTTGAATTTATGGAAATGTTTTGGGGCAGAGAACTCTTGATCGAGCTCCTCATCAGAGTCAGATACGTAATCCTTAGATAAAGCCATGATCTTTGTTAATCGGATAAGTGGGTCTGTGAGTGAGTGAGTATGTGAATAGGACTTTTTGGTGTATATATGCACACTTAAACTTCATCGTTTTGAACAAAAAAGTTTTTTTTTTTTTTTTTTGCTTTTTAAAAACCTCTTGATAATTTCTTCTGACGAGTTAATATTTGACCGGCTAAAAAAATGGCAGCTCATCGGTTAGTCTCGAAGCATTGACTTTATAAATCTATACAAATCAGAGTTGGTGATTACTACATTTCCAAGAAGGTTTGAATAGCTTAAAACGAATATAATGATTATAAATTATGATCTATATATGTATATATACAGAGAGCTATGAAATGCATCAACCAATCATAAAAGTGTCTCACCCAAGGCACATTTGGCAACTGCAAGACCAGCAGTAACGGTATCAGTTACATGCATCTCGTTGACACCTAAACTTGGGTTAACTTCTACGACATCCAAAGCAACCAAGTTACCGGTCTCTGCAATACGCTCGGAAATGAACAAACCTTCTCTCAAGGTCAAACCACCACGGACAGGGGTACCTGTGGCAGGAACATATTGTGGGTCGATAGCATCAACGTCATATGAAAGGTGGATTGGAAGTTTACCAGTTGGGTCCAAAGCATCCAAGGCCATCTCGACAACTTTATTTATACCGTAACGATCAACGTGGTACATTGAGAAAGCTGTGATGTTGTGTTCTTTAAGGATTTTTTTCTCACCTTCGTCAACGTCTCTCAACCCGATGTATGCAATTTTCTTTGTACTCAAAATTTCAGGCACCCACTGTAACTCTGGTGGGTATGATTCCTTGTCCAAACCCATCAAGAAGGAGACTGGACAACCGTGCAAGTTACCAGAGTCAGTGGTCAAAGGAGTGTTGATATCGGCATGAGCATCGATCCAGAGCAAACCTGCATCTGGGTATTTAGCGAATGAACCAGCAACAGTACCAATGGCAATGGAATGGTCACCACCAAGTGTAACGGTCAAATCACCTCTTTGAGAAGACTCCTTACAGGATTCGTAGATCAACTTTGTAGCGGCACCGACAATTTGTGGACGTTTACAGTTTCCGTGGACATCTTCAGCGTTGTTTTTACGATCTTCGAAATCGGTGTTTTTCAAAGGTTCACTGATCTTGACGTTCCAGCCCAACTTTTCGACATGTTGCTGTAATCCAGAACGTAATAAGTACTTTGGACCATCTTCAACTCCACTTTTACCTTGACCCCCTGAGAATGGAGCAAGGACGAATGTGAGGTTTTTCTCTTGTAAATGGTTGTATTGGACTATATTAGCGAGAACTTGATGTTAATACGTTGCAACTTCATAACTGATAATTCTTATGGAAATATGGTTATACTGACCAGTTTCTTGAGACATTGTATAGAATATTAAATGAATATAAGTAATATTAACTTCTTGTGAGTGGGTTTATAGAGGCGTGAGTTCAGGAATTTGGCTTTGCCTTTTATAGTAAAATTTTCAGTGCCGTTGTTGTCCAGCTATGACGTTGGTGATGTAACTCGCTTCCTTTATCACTTAACTGAACAATAAAAACTTGCATCAACAATTGTGATCGTTAAAAGAAGGAGATGCCCTAGCTTGATGATTAATGGCGTTTCGACTGTGATGTGTATAAGTGGGGAAGATCCACAGCTGCAAATGTGAGCGGCACCAGAACAACATCCCCAAAGGACACAACGAGCCCACTGATACAACACTAGATTCCTAGAATCAAGTGCTCAAACACGATTGATTTCTTTTATATCTCTTTTTTGTGTCAAAAGGAGAAACACCCGAACACTACATACTTAAGCACACGCGATATCTGAGTTTTTTTTAGCCCCATAGATCAGAAGAGCTTTGAAACGTCGTACTGCTCTTGCCAATTAACCGTTAAGTGAATGTACGAGCGAAGGGAGGGTAACACAAGCCCAATCTTTTTTCTCATATCCATCGAAATATTTTTATGAGCTCAGTCCGATGACGATGATGATGAAAATGGGTACTGTGATTGGCCGGCTACGTTCTCCATCGCAGCCATTACGCTCAAACTGACAACAATAATTGGGGATGAACAATGGAAAGTTCTCCAGCTACGCGCATTTATTGTGAAGCGCACAGAATGATATCAACAATTATAGTATAATCACATGATCAGGACAATATCTCTGCCTTCTCATATTCTGTACGTCCATGTTTGTGGGGACTCCTTCGGCCGTGGCCGGGTGAATGTCCGGCACCGGTGTTTAGCGTTTCGTTAGGTGTAGTACTAGCAGAGCGTTGCTTGTAGCATTACAAGGCTCTACTACTCCTTCAGCTCATCAGATACTAGCAGTTGATACTTGAAACATTGAGGTCTGTGTTCGACAGCTTCTCCAGCCTAGTAAATTGCAAGCTGCCATTTAGACATCAGTTCTATCAACCATGGCTCTTTTCTATTCCTTAAAGCATACTCGGTCCTTGCATAATTGCAGTGTTCTTTTCATCATGAGCTGTATTATCCAGCTGATGTTGCAGATTTGTGATATCGGTGATCAAGATTCATAAAATTCAATCAAAAGCGGGAGCTGCGCAGTGCAATATAAACCTTCGGACAATCCCTCTTGTAAATTATTTCGATACCAGCTCTAAAAAGTTCGCATTACAATATTGGGGTTAGTACAGATTGATATACTCAGCAATACCTCTACATTCAACGGAGAACCAGATAACACTGCCTTGCATTCACACGTACTCTAGTTGACTCTTTTTTTAAACGGTTTTCACACTCTGGCTCTTATTGAATTTATCGGCACCGTTAGTCGACTCCACAGCTACAGCAATATATAACACGAATCAACTATAATTATTATAACCGTTGATTATATATAAAATTGCCGATCAACATCTTCAACTACGAGCTTACAAGTTTAGCCATAGATCCCATCACATCGCATTATTTTGTCTAGGTCCTTAATATTCATAGCACAATGTCTCAACCACAAGAACTCAAGAAGAAACCTATCTCATTCTCAAATATCCTGCTTGGTGCAGGTCTGAACTTGGCAGAAGTCACAACGCTTGGTCAGCCATTGGAGGTCATCAAGACCACGATGGCTGCGAACAGAAACCTTTCCCTCTTACAAAGTGCCAAGTTGGTCTGGTCCCGTGGTGGTGTCTATGGGTTTTACCAAGGTTTGATTCCATGGGCTTGGATCGAAGCCTCCACTAAAGGTGCTGTCCTGTTGTTTGTCTCCGCCGAAGCCGAGTACTACTTTAAGAAGTACGGTGCAAACAACTTTGGTGCCGGTATTGGTGGTGGTGTCATCGGTGGTGTTGCCCAGGCTTACCTCACAATGGGATTCTGTACTTGTATGAAGACAGTGGAGATCACCCGTGCTAAACAAGCTAATGTACCAGGTGTGGCACAACAAACAAGTTTCCAAGTCTTCAAAGAGATCTATGCAAAGGAAGGAATCAGAGGTATAAATAAAGGTGTCAATGCCGTTGCTATTAGACAGATGACAAACTGGGGTTCACGTTTCGGTTTGTCCAGATTGGCAGAAGACGCCATTAAGAACTTCAGAGGTAAATCGAAGGACGATAAGCTCAATGCTGTCGAGAAGATTGCTGCATCAGCAATCGGTGGTGGTCTCTCTGCATGGAATCAGCCAATTGAAGTGATTCGTGTGGAAATGCAATCAAAGACGAACGATCCTAATAGACCAAAGAACTTGACTGTGTTTGGAGCAGCCAAGTATATTTACAGCAACAATGGTATCAAGGGTCTGTATAGAGGTGTCGCTCCAAGAGTCGGTTTGGGTATTTGGCAAACAATCTTCATGGTCGGATTCGGAGATATGGCAAAGCAAGCTGTTGCTAAGTTGACAGGTGAGGTTCCAGTCTCAAAGCACTGATGGGTTAGAAATGTGTGCTTCCATTGAAAATCCTGTAACGGTATTATTATATTAAGACGCGTAGCTGCCAGTAGATATCAGGCACTTCACTAGCCAATGAGGATCGAATCTACAGCACGAGAGAGTCTCGAACAGGTTGCGACATCCATAGCACATCACTAGAGTGCTGTAATAACTACCCCACTCTAGCATACAATCTCATACGAGGGCGACATTCCCTCGGAATTGATATATAGAAGACCAAGGCCATGGGGGCACGAAGAAAAACATCCTTCAAACAGATAAGTTTTGAAGTTGTAGGCGACTCCAGCAAACCAGCAAATTTGAGTAATGTCTAGCACAGGCAATCGATTGAATACCACATTAAAAGGCATCTGCGACAGCTCTTTCAATCGACCAGACACTTGTCTATGAGATTAATATTTCCCCAATACTAGTACTATTATATACTTAAGCTTCACTAATGTTTTTTAAGAGGAACCCCACGAAAAAACTAGACACCAACACCACTTCCAGCGCTGAGTTGCTGCACCACCCCGTTTTTTTACACTCCCGCAGCTATAACAGCTGTTTTTCCCTGCCCCACCTTTTTTCCCATGCCTCTCTGCCCGTAGGCTCTCTAGATCACTTTCTACCACCCGCCTAGCTTCGTAGAAGCGTAAGCTTTCCTGTCTGCCTGGGTCCCTCCACAAGTTTCTCCCACCCACCCACGCTCTCTCTGATTTCTCCCTCTGTCTCTCTGCCACCCACCAATATCCCAAATCACCCCCCCTTCCTTCATCTTCCCATTCATTTTATTTTAGACAAACATCAGCGCATCCCCTTTTTCAAAACTCAACTTTCTTCTCAGCACTTTCCCTCGTCTTCATCTAGGTCAATTGTTCAGAGATAGCACGTCACTTACAATGCTCAAGTCTGCCATTCGCCCTCTTGCCGCTTCACAGAGAGTTGCAACTCCTTTGAAGAGCGTTGTCTCTAGAGGCCTTGCAACCGAAGTTGCTGCTGAAGATGAATTAGTTACTATTGATCTTCCAGACTCATCCTTCGAGGGTTACAACTTGGATGTCCCAGACCTCACTTTCCAAACCACAAAGGGCCAATTGCTCCAAATGTACAAGGACATGATTGTCATCAGACGTATGGAAATGGCCTCCGATGCGCTTTACAAGGCTAAGAAGATTAGAGGTTTCTGTCATTTGTCCGTTGGTCAAGAGGCCATTGCAGTTGGTATCGAGAATGCCATCACCAAGAAAGACACAGTCATCACCTCTTATAGATGTCACGGCTTCACATACATGCGTGGCTCACCTGTCAAGGATGTCCTCGGTGAATTGATGGGTCGTCGTTGTGGTGTCTCCTACGGTAAGGGTGGTTCCATGCACATGTACACAACCGGTTTCTACGGTGGTAACGGTATTGTCGGTGCCCAAGTCCCATTGGGTGCTGGTTTATCTTTTGCTCACAAGTACAGAAATGAGGACAATGCTACTTTCACCTTATACGGTGATGGTGCCTCTAACCAAGGTCAAGTGTTTGAATCTTTCAACATGGCCAAGTTGTGGAACTTGCCATGTATCTTTGCCTGTGAAAACAACAAATACGGTATGGGTACCTCTGCTGCCAGATCCTCTGCTATGACCGAGTACTACAAGCGTGGTCAATACATCCCAGGTTTGAAGGTCAACGGTATGGATGTTTTGGCTACTTACCAAGCTTCTAAGTTTGCTAAGGACTGGTGTATCTCTGGTAACGGTCCATTGGTCTTGGAGTACGAGACCTACAGATACGGTGGTCACTCCATGTCTGACCCAGGTACCACATACAGAACCCGTGAGGAGATTCAACACATGAGATCAAGAAACGATCCAATTGCCGGTTTGAAGCATCACCTCTTGGAGTTGAACATTGCCACCGAGGAGGAGATCAAGGCTTATGACAAGGCCGCTAGAACCTATGTTGACGAACAAGTTGAGCTGGCCGATGCCTCTCCAGCTCCAGAGGCTAAGATGTCCATCTTGTTCGAGGATGTCTACGTCCCAGGCTCTGAGGTTCCAGAATTGAGAGGTCGTATCTCCGATGACACTTGGTCTTTTGAGAAGAACGACTTTGCCAACAAGGTCTACTAAGTTACCTCATCGAAGATATAATATTATAAATGATTAGAGGATGACAGCTATGTGCTTGTTTTGCTCTATGAACATAAAATGAATATGGGGTTTTTACTACCACTTAACGAAATACATAAAAGAAATGAGTATAGAAACATTAATGATGTGTAGTATCATAGGCTTGAGTATCTGTAGCTATCGAATTGTGCTGAAGTATATGATGATCATTTCGAGTTTGTCTATCAAATCAATAGTGATAATAATTAGTTGACAATTTGAATTAGAATGTATATATCAAGCGCGACGTTCGTATCTTCTGAATGTTTGATTAGATCATTAATTACTCTATTTTACTGATCTGTATGTCGCAGCTCTCGGTTTCGGATTACATAATGATTTAAGGCAATTGCGCATCTGTGCAATTGCGGAGTATATTTCAAACCTCGAGTAAACCGAAGGTCAAAATATATTAATTCACTTAATGGTCAACATGACTCGATTATTAAGGTGAGCAGTGGGATATCCCAGCCTACTACACTTAGAATGATCATTGACGAACTTCAAACCTCATTCATAATACAATGATACATATCTACTTTCCCATCCGCAAAAGGCCACTGAGATGTGATGCTGTATTCTATATTAGGCGGGATATGTGTGAACCGAGCTCAGGAAGTCAGGATGATTCTCTTATTGATATATTCTGTTCTGCGTCCTTCAAGCTTCGGGACAATGACTGCTCATACACTATGGCCTCGCTCAGGTTTGAAAACTCAATGTAGCAGGACACAGAATATACCGTCTACTATTTTACAGCTAGCCGCAACAAATTTCGAAAGCAAGTTCAATGGCAAAATCTGTAACAGGAATTTGTTCGACGACTTCAGCTCAGATGGAGGATCACGAAGCTACTGGAGAGGGAATCTGCACCGAGAAAGCTCATTTAATGGGTTGTTGATACAATTAAATAGCACTCTACATTCAATTTCACACGGTTGTATATACATGATATTTATAGCTCTATTACTGTTTTGTGATCATGATCTATCCTCGTAACACAACATTGCAGCACTGTTGATGTTTCTTCTCAGATCTTGATAGTCGACATCGTGTGTGTCTTCAACTTCGCCCCAACGTTCCGTCTGATAAACGATCTCCAATGAAGCCAAATGAGCAATCTCTTCCAGTGACTTGTTCAGCTTTGGATGCTGGACACCATCCGAACCCTTTGAAATTACTGTCAGCATACCACAGATGAAAGACTTTGTTGTAAGCGTAATTTTCTCCAGCGCAACGAAATCCCAATAGGACAGGTTGTTGATCCATTCACGAGCCTTTTCTCTTGTTTGGTCCGGTTGTTTGTTTCCACGAAGACCATCACGATCTGAGTCCAGATATGTGATTTCCGATTCTAATAGCTCTTCAACAGCCTCAATTACTGGTCTGTAAAGCTCTTCTTGCGCCTTTCTCAAGTCACCTTCGTATTCTTTTTCCGGGCAGAATACAACGAGAGTATCGGTATCGAGATATCTCAGAAGCATTTCAGTGATGTCTTCACGCTTACCTACTTTTGTGATAGCTTCCTCATCCTTTTGGTCATTTGCAAACTTTAGGTCTATGACTCTTGAAGTCAGAGAAGTCAATGGCAACGAATGAGTTTTTATGACACCGCTTAATGTACTCCACTCATGTTGAAGCATATGCGCTAAGACACCGCGTGACAATGGTAAACTCAAAGTGTTACCAAGAGGTGTTCTGAGAGGCTTATGATCAAGCTGGACTTGGTAACCTGCATCAGACTTTGATAGATCCACATGTGTCCAGAACTTTGTGAGCGTCTCGTTTGGTGTCTCGGAGGAAGCACTAGATCCAGTCTTCGAAGCAGACTGAGCTGCCTCTGTAGCAAATGCTCTTAACGAGCAGCTATTGAATGCAGATAGAGCATATGGAGTGAATCTTAAAACTCTAAGCATAACTGATGGGCCACTGTGTGTCAACTTTTCCGTATGGCGCAGTGCGTGGGCTTAATTGGCCCGATGTTCTTTGGGGATCTTCCAGGTTTTTCATCTTTTCGTTATGCAGAATCGGAAAGATCAACAAAACATTCAACATTTAGAATCTTATGAAGAAGGGACAAGCTTATAAAACTGCCACTCAAACAAACAGGAAACACACAAATAATGTCTTTAAGCCAGGGCCAGCTACAGACAGTAAGTACTAACAACTAAAAAATCGAGTTATATTGCTTGAAAGATCTCTTTATAGAGCGATGATACTAATCTTTATCCAGCTGCTCCAAGAGCTTACATCTTCGCATCAACAACACACAGCTCAACTGCAGGCAGCTGTAGGATCTCTTCGCTCATTGGAGAGGGACCAAGCGGTACTAAAAGCTACAGAAACAGAGCTCAAGTCGTCTACTACAAATAACGAAGGTGTCTGGTGTGGAGTTGGTAAGATGTTCCTACAGACGCCTGTTGATGAGTACACGGCGTCACTAGAAGCACAGAGAAAGGAATTGAAGGATAGGGAATCAGCATTGCAAAAGAAGAAAGAGTATTTCGAAATAAGCGTACAGAAGACACAAGATAGTCTTAAGCAAATTCTGGGTAATGTACCAAAAAAGTGAGAAGTACCTATTAATCAGACGCGGCATGATCACGGGTTTTTCTTAACTATGGGAAAAAAGATGTTGAGCAAGAAAAATTTGGTCCCCGTCATGTGACTAGCACGTGACCGCGCTAAGTTAAGGCCAGAAAATTGACCAAAATCCAGAGTTTTTTTTTTCTTTTTTAATTTTCAGATGTGCTGTGCACCTTGATTATGAGAAAAGTCCGTGCAGTTATGGACGGTTCTACCAAAACACTGTTTGACATACAGAACAAAAGCATCAAAAATTGTGTAGTTGTATTACTTTATACTCAAGACTACTCTTCGCCTTGATAAACAATTGATGGTCGGTTGACCTCATCAATTGGACTCACCGCACACCCAGTGTAGACAGTTTTGCATAACAAAGCAAACTATCAGACAGCACTGTATCCACCTCTGTCGGTTCTTCCTAGAACACGACCGACAATTTCTCCAATAAACCCTGGAACTCCCTGAACTAATATCTTCAAAGAGTCAGAAAAGTCATGTACGGCGTCGCTAAAGTCAGCTGGTGATTTTGTGTAGGTTACCCATGCACCCAAGATGATATAAACTCCGAATCCGAGAACCAGGATGATAAAAAGCCATGTGAACCAGCCCCATGAGTCATCATCCTTGGGTGGTTTCTCCTTGTCATCTTTGGGTGGCTTTTTGTCGTCTTTTGGTTTATCGTCATGGTCTGGTGGTGGCTTTTCGGAGTTAGACTTGCAGGCATCTGGAGTGTACCAAGATACTGATAACTTGTTGTTGTTCCAATCAGTAGTTGCTTTACTGTTAGCGGCACAGAAGAAATTGATATCAGCATTGACAGTATTAGAGCCCCAGTTAGTCTCCCCCATCTTTATGATGAATCCATCATCTGTAGCATTCTTGACTTTGTATGTTAGACTATCACTCCAGCTTATAACTTGAGATACTATAGGGTCCTTTCCTGCAATTAAAACCGTTGTTAAACCACAGATTTGTGAGTTCTTTGGGCATTCTGAAGGCATAGGTTCAGCATCTTTAAATTGGCAAAAGTTGAAATACCATGACACTTCCGTCTTTGATGGTGGAGTTTCAAACTCATTTGTTACTGAAAAATCTGGAAGCGATGATATCTTATACTCAGATAGCTCATCCTTTTTACATTGCAATGCCAATGTTGCATGTATGATCAGTGCAGTAGCACATATCCAATGGAGCGATACACGAAGCATGATCGATCCTGTAACAGCGTTGTTGTGCTACGCTCCCTTGCTTGCTATCCGCTTTGATAGTATAATAGCACATTTCATGTCAACACTAGCACGAATTGATTTTGTTTTTAGTTGGCGCTATCCGGATGCTGGGAGGTGCCAGTAGGATACCCTAATCTAAGCACGTGATAGAGCCTCATCCTGTGATGCCCTTATCAATGACATCCATACACCACCAGTCCTCCCGAGAGATGATCGCAAAATCTGCACCCGAGAACTAAGAGCAGCCCATTCACACCCGGACATCAACATCAACACAAGCTTCCCCGAAATTTCGATATATTTTGTCGTTTTAAGCTCGCGAAATTACGCAACTTATTCGCTCCCGTTGGTGCCGAATGTGGAAAGAATTTTGACATAAATTCACGACAGTCATGTCAAGTTTGGGAAATAATCGCGAGCTGATCTCAAGTTAATATACGGTGTTCGGGTTTTGGGGTTCTTTTTTTTTGATGCGAATGTACAGTTTCCCGTTTCCCCTGCTATTTTTTTTTTCCCATTTTGCGCAATTCCATGGTTGTCTCTGGTGAAAAAGTTCAAAACCTTTTAACAACAATTTGATCAAACTCACAACACTAACAGCTTGATACTCCAGCATCACCACACACAGAAACAATGGTTCGTTACGGCGCCACCTCTACCGACCCAGCTAAGTCTGCCTCTGCTCGCGGTGCTTACCTCCGTGTCTCTTTCAAGAACACCCGTGAGACCGCTCAAGCCATTAACGGCTGGCCATTGGAGAAGGCTCAAAAGTACCTTGCTCAAGTTTCAAACCACGAGAGAGCCATTCCATTCCGTCGTTACAACTCCTC
>JAJLRR010000037.1:51874-86141 GCA_030567175.1 Williopsis lachancei
GACGCCTGTTGATGAGTACACGGCGTCACTAGAAGCACAGAGAAAGGAATTGAAGGATAGGGAATCAGCATTGCAAAAGAAGAAAGAGTATTTCGAAATAAGCGTACAGAAGACACAAGATAGTCTTAAGCAAATTCTGGGTAATGTACCAAAAAAGTGAGAAGTACCTATTAATCAGACGCGGCATGATAAGCAATACACGGATAAAGTTACCAAAACACTGTTTGACATACAGAACAAAAGCATCAAAAATTGTGTAGTTGTATTACTTTATACTGAACACTACTCTTCGCCTTGATAAACAATTGATGGTCGGTTGACCTCATCAATTGGACTCATCGCACACGCAGCGTAGACAGTTTTGCATAACGAAGCAAACTATCAGACAGCACTGTATCCACCTCTGTCGGTTCTTCCTAGAACACGACCGATAATTTCTCCAATAAACCCTGGAACTCCCTGAACTAATCCCTTCAAAGAGTCAGAAAAGTCATGTACGGCGTCGCTAAAGTCAGCTGGTGATTTCGTGTAGGTTACCCATGCACCCAAGATGATATAAACTCCGAATCCGAGAACCAGGATGATAAAAAGCCATGTGAACCAGCCCCATGAGTCGTCGTCCTTGGGTGGTTTCTCCTTGTCATCTTTGGGTGGCTTTTTGTCGTCTTTTGGTTTATCGTCATGGTCTGGTGGTGGCTTTTCGGAGTTAGACTTGCAGGCATCTGGAGTGTACCATGATACTGATAACTTGTTGTTGTTCCAATCAGTAGTTGCTTTACTGTTAGCGGCACAGAAGAAATTGATATCAGCATTGACAGTATTAGAGCCCCAGTTAGTCTCTCCCATCTTTATGATGAATCCATCATCTGTAGCATTCTTGACTTTGTATGTTAGACTATCACTCCAGCTTATAACTTGGGATACTATAGGGTCCTTTCCTGCAATTAAAACCGTTGTTAAGCCACAGATTTGTGAGTTCTTTGGGCATTCTGAAGGCATGGGTTCAGCATCTTTAAATTGGCAAAAGTTGAAATACCATGACACTTCCGTCTTTGATGGTGGAGTTTCAAACTCATTTGTTACAGAAAAATCTGGAAGCGATGATATCTTATATTCAGATAGCTCATCCTTTTTACATTGCAATGCCAATGTTGCATGTATGATCAGTGCAGTTGCACATATCCAATGGAGCGATACACGAAGCATGATCGATCCTGTAACAGCGTTGTTGTGCTACGCTCCCTTGCTTGCTAACGGTTTTGATAGTATAATAGCACATTTCATGTCAACACTAGCACGAATTGATTTTGTTTTTAGTTGACGCTATCCGGATTTGGATGCTGGGAGGTGCCAGTAGGATACCCTAATCTAAGCACGTGATAGGACCTCATCCTGTGATGCCCTTATCAATGACATCCATACACCACCAGTCCTCCCGAGAGATGATCGCAAAATCTGCACCCGAGAACTAAGAGCAACTCATTCACACCCGGACATCAACATCAACATCAACACAAGCTTCCCCGAAATTTCGATATATTTTGTCGTTTTAAGCTCGCGAAATTACGCAACTTATTCGCTCCCGTTGGTGGCGAATGTGGAAAGAATTTTGACATAAATTCACGACAGTCATGTCAAGTTTGGGAAATAATCGCGAGCTGGTCTCAAGTTAATATACGGTGTTCGGGTTTTGAGTTTCTTTTTTTTTTGATGCGAATGTACGGTTTCCCGCTTCCCCTGCTATTTTTTTTTTCCCATTTTGCGCAATTCCATGGTTCTCTCTGGTGAAAAAGTTCAAAACCTTTTAACAACAATTTGAAACTCACAACACTAACAGCTTGATACTCCAGCATCACCACACACAGAAACAATGGTTCGTTACGGCGCCACCTCTACCGACCCAGCTAAGTCTGCCTCTGCTCGCGGTGCTTACCTCCGTGTCTCTTTCAAGAACACCCGTGAGACCGCTCAAGCCATTAACGGCTGGCCATTGGAGAAGGCTCAAAAGTACCTTGCTCAAGTTTCAAACCACGAGAGAGCCATTCCATTCCGTCGTTACAACTCCTCTATCGGTCGTACCGCTCAAGGTAAGGAGTTCGGTGTCACCAAGGCTAGATGGCCAGAAAAATCTGTCAAGTTCGTTCAAGGTTTGTTGACCAACGCTGCTTCCAACGCTGATGCTAAGGGTTTGGACTTGACCAAGTTGTACGTTTCTCACATTCAAGTTAACCACGCTCCAAAGCAAAGAAGAAGAACTTACAGAGCTCACGGTAGAATCAATGCTTACCAATCTACTCCATCCCACATTGAGTTGGTTTTGACCGAGAAGGACGAGACCGTTGAGAAGGCTGCTGACAAGACCGTTGCTAGATTGAGCACCAGACAACAAGCTAGATTGGCCTCCCAAAAGAGAATCTCTGCTTAAACACTGTTGATTTAATGTACAAAACGATTTTAAAAAGGGTTAATTACTGTTATTCATGAAGTTGTAGTAGACAGGATATATTGTAGATGTTGTTGTTGTTGGATGATATTGCCATCATACATATAAAATGATCACTACGAGGAAGATAGCTATGAATAAAGTTCAACTGGTCTGATGTTTATTAGTCTATTTCATTTTGCCTCCAGGATATTCCAGTAATGATCAATCTCCTGTTCACATGTCTTTCTTTGAGTACAATCTCTCAAACTCACAACGAAATCGCCCTTGTGAAAGTGAACGGTATCCCCTTGAGCAGGATCCAAAGCTGTATGTAAACTTGCGATTGTTCTTGGTGGCACCAATGCTGTATGACTTAAGAATCTAGGATGCCATTGTAAGATATGCGTGAGTGCAGATTCTGTAAATTTTGGGAAATTGTGATACGTTTTGAACAGGTCATCGTTCCAAAATTCCACAAGAGCCTTGGATGTAAATGTGTTTCTGAGAACGAAAGAGTTCAAATTCAATTCTTGGTTTGCCTGTGTAACAACGAGGTCAACATTTGCAGCCTTTGTGTTCTTGAATGTCTTGATGACTCCCGATGGAGGGACTATTGGCTGTTCTCTAAGCATGATCTTGTCTAAAACCTCTGGCTCCAATAAGTACTTGATGAGATCCAGGTCATAACGCATAATCATAGAGTCCTGGTCCAAGAACCAGAAGTATCTTGCGTCAGGGAATGCGTACATTGCTGCCCTTAATGCATATAACTTTGCCCAGTCATTGTTAAGAGTATTAGCAGAACCCAAGCCGTTTAGATGGGACAATTGTGGTAGGAACTCCTGTGCCCAACGCACGTATATACCATACTTCTTCTTCTGAGCATAGTTTACCCTGTTTTGGACAATCTTGGTCAGCTGACTTAGCTCATATTTCTCAAAATCAATGACAGTTACAATGACAACCTCTGGCGAAACTGTAGCGGTATATTTCTGTTTTCCATGGTTTAAAAATGACTTTTTGACCTTCAACATCTGAGTTGTTGCGTCATCCGATTCGTAGTTCTGGTTGAGCTTTGCATCAACTTCTGCCTCTTCCTTGTTAAGCTCTGTCATCAGATAACGCTTGTTACCTTGTGGATCAACTCTGGCGTTGAACAAGGAATCCACTGACATTTCTCTGAGAAGGGGTGCATGTTCGATGGATGGGAAGATCAAAGCGCTCTTTGTTGGGATGTCTTCTCTGTAATAACTGTGAAACGAGTTCTTGAACTCTGATGCTGAGTCTGCCAGAGACGAAAGAGAAGACGATGAATATAAAGAGGTTTTGAAGATCAGTAGAATACACGTTACGAGGAAAAGTAAGACAAATGATAATTTCTTACCATCCTTCTGTATTTTCGCAAAGAACGAGTTCTTCTGTGGTTTGAACTTGTTGTTGTAGGCCAATTGCATGAGGAATGATACCCGAGCGAGGTCAGGAGCCAGTGAGGTTGGAATTGACGCGTTAACGTTGTGCTAGCGACTCCAGTTGTTGTTGCTCACCAGATAAGTTGGTATTTTAGCTGATCTAACATATTTGTTTTGCTTTTACAAGAATATAATCCGACAGTGTTGATGTAATTACGAGGCTACATGTCACGTGAATAGAACTGAATCTTTGATATCGAGTGGTATTAATTATGCTAAAATTACCATCTAGCTATAGTGTTGAGATATGGAGGAGCACTACATATTTCCATATCTGCTATTATTTGTATCGTAAGTCATGTATCTAAAAAATTATTGTATCAGGATTCAAATGTCAAAGTCAGATTGCTTCCAGTATCACTGTGCTATAATTAATCGTCGTCATCATCGTCTCCATCCAGTAGCTTCTTTTCCAATTCTTCTTCTTTCTTATTCTTAGTTACTTCTCCCATGCGGTGGGTTAAATATTCATTGATATCATCTTGTAGCTTTGTTATTTGGCATCTGAGAGTCCCCATCGGTGACTCATTTGCAACCGATGGTCTGTCTTTATCAACAGCACCCTTCGAAAGGACAAACTCAGACGGGCCAGTAGTCTTTCCATTCGTGGTCAGTGATTTATCGTTTGGATCAATTGTGAATGTCTTTCTAATAGTCTCTTCGGTCTTCGTAACATAGACAGCAGATGGAGGTATCGTACTCATTTTTTTTTGTGTATGGCCAATGGTATAGCTATGTTGTGATACTTCTAAAGTCCCTGTAGGATGTATGCCAATATCCCGCGAGAGGAATGTATACTTTAGCTCCTATTATTACTCTTAAACTGATTAAATTCCTCACAAATCAGCTATGAGCTGTCCAACACCTATTCCTATATACTAAAGGGAGCAAGATCCATTATTGATGCTTCTATTTAGCAGTTGATTTCTATGCCATTTTTATAACACGATGCAGTTACCCGCCCTCAAAACCCACTGCTCGCGAACCCCAGGCATATTGTGAAAAATTTTGTCAAATCACCAACAACAATTTCCATGTTAATCGAAGGAGAGCTCAGCTAGTTGTGTTCTGTTTACGTTTTAAAATTTGAACATTTTGATTGCATTTGTGCACTGTTCAGACTCTGACCATCAAAGCCACATAATCACATCATGACCACCGTCGCAGTAGACAGCTCTATCGCCGAATGCATTGCAGAGTACTCTGCTGTTCTTGATCACTTCGCACAATCAACACAGTTCAGTGAATCCATTGCAAAGTACGCTCAAGAGTCAAGTGAAATAACCGAGGATGAAGAGGATGACGAGATCGTCTACAACTCCGAAGTGTTCTCCGCTATTGCACAATCTGCTGAGTACCTGAACAATGTTATCGATAGAGAGTTTGAATCTGTGGCGAACCTGGCTGTTTATATTATTTCTCAAGTTGATACTGAAAACAAGGAACAAGAGAAAGAAAAATTGACACTTAAATTGATCAGCGATTTGATATCATTACAAGACTTAGGTGCCTCCGCCAAGCTTACAAAGAACAAGAAGAAGACCGTTAGAGTCATCAGCATCATATCTATATTGTCTACTATATTTAATACTACCGACTTACAGTCCCTCAAACAGGAGGCATTGTCACAAATTTTGACCCTTGTTGAGGTTCTAGACAACGTTCAACTCTTGAAGCAATTCGTGAAGAATATCGAGTCCATTTTGATAACTGACGACGTCAAGGTCGACCAAGGAACCAGAGATCTGATTTTGAAGACTTCAAAGTTGATTAAGAATGAAGATGCATTGGAGTCTCTTAGATTGCAACAATTGGCCATCACCAGTGGTGAAGTTGATTCTAAATTGATTGATCAATATATTATCGACTCTTTGAACACACCAACTGCGTTGGACTTGAGCTCTATTGTGTCAAGCGAGGTGATTGGTGCAAGTGCATCTGCCAACTTGTTGAACTTTGTTAAGCAATACCTTTTCAGCCACAATGTCAGTGAAATTCCATCTTCGGAAATTTCAAAGGATATAATCCAGAAGAAGACACAACTCTTGAGACTTTTGAGTTTAGCTTCACCATCATCATCGGCATCTTCATCTTCATCAAGTACATTATCATTCGAAACCATATCAAAGGAACTTAACTTATCATCGGCACAGGTCGAATCCTTCCTCATTGATGCTATTAAACTTAAGATCATCCAAGGTAAGATTTCTCAGCTGGATCAAACTTTCCACGTCTACAAGGTTAATTTAATCGTCAGAGAGCAAGTCACGGCCGGTGACTGGAAAAATATCAAATCTACTCTTCAGAGCTACAAAGAAAGCATCAAGGAGGTCAAACAACTACTCGATCAAGTTCAAAAGAGAAAAGCTAAATAAGTGCTGTCGAATTTGTAATTTGTGTATGATTGCATGTTGACATAATAGAAACTCATATAACTAGTCATTTGACCCATTGTAGACTCGAGTACAGTAACGGCGAAGCCAGTAATATATCACTGTATATACATGATAACTAGCACAGTTCTACTGAAGCTCATAATAAGGTGACCGTTAAACAAACACGGAAAGTTATATTTGTTAGCGATGGGGACACCAGACAGTCGCGCAATATGTTGGAGCTAAAATTACGATAAATATTTAGTTAGACGTGGTCAATAATTACGGTGAAGACGGTTTATTTTTGTTTCATAATTGTAACCCAGAGTTCTATCGAGGATCTACACATCCAATCTGGGATTGGTGAAAGTAATTGGCTGCACCCACCGGACAACTGAACTTACAACTTGAGCAATAAACATAAAAACTCACAAGAGTCCCATAACAGCTGACGCACACCCATTCACATCACACCCAGTTCCAAGAATCAGAAGGCTTAGATACACATTTAACACCTGTCAATCATGTCAATGAGCACCGCGTTTGCAAAGGCACTGGATGCCTGGGGCACTGTGCAACTGCCAACACTACAGCACCAACTAGATATAAACGTCGAAGAGGTCACTACCGTCCAGGAAAAGACACTGGAATCTAGAAAGAACCTTGCTCAGAAGACTAAGGAATTCAAGAAATTGGATGATGAGCACAAGTTGGGAATGTTCAAATCCCTACTAAAGCTCTACCAAACAGAAGTGGACTCATTAACAGAGCGTGCTAAAAAGAGTGAGAATGCCCTCATGGATTGTTACAGATCCATCGGTGAGGTTCCCGATCCAAAGCCTCTTTTGGAAGTATCGCTAGATTCGGTTCTAATTGCAAGCGAAGTTGAAGATCTCAAGAAGGAAAACCAGGAACTCAAAGAACAGAATGTTAAACATGCTGATTATGATCAATTGCAGTCAAAGCTAGTAAGATTAAACCAACAGAATTCAGAACAACTGAACAATAAACTGAAGCTGAAAGAGGAAGAGCTCAATGGCGTTTTCAAGGAAAAGGAGTCACAATGGAAGGAAAAGGAAGACTCCTTGAATAACGCTTTGGACTCGCTGCAAAAAGAGGTATTCGAACTCAAGACACAAGCTAAAGTTGATAAATTGAAGCTAAGAAACCAAAGAATTGCTCTGGGTGAAGATCCTGACTACGAAGAAGAAAACAATGGCGAGAATGATGATAAGTTAAATTCCCATTTGGTGGGCGAGTCTTCTGCAACAGATAAACAAGTTGAGATTCTCAAACGTGATGCTGAGTTCAAGGATAAAAGAATCAGCTCCTTGGAATCGAGAAATGAATCTCTGACTAGAGAATTGAGCATTGCCAAATCTGATATCGATAAACAAGAAAGAAAGTTGATTCAGGAGCTGAAATTAACCGAGCTGGAACGTGAAAATGCTACCCTTGTTGCAACTATGGAATACAATCAACAACAGAGTGATCAAAACTTGAGGAAGAACCAAAAACTCATCACTACTTTACAGTCTCAGTTGCAGAAGGTAGAACATGACTATAAGAACCTGAGCAAAAAACTGACCTTAATGAACGATTATGATCAATTGAAGAGGGAAGTTACCACATTGAGAGCCATTCAGTTTGGAATTGATTCAGATGATGAAGAGAATGATGATGAGCAAAAGAGAAATAACAACGAAAAAAATAATGAAGCGAAAAACGATGATAAGGATGATGAATTTGATGAAGATGCTGATCCTGTTAAGACAACGCACCACCTTGATGAGATCCTTGCAGCAAGAAATAAGAAGCTTACCGCAGAAGTTGCAAGCTATAGATCTCGTTATGATTCTTTGAACTCAACGATCGAAAAGCTTACATCACAGTTACAGACACAAGAAAGGGAGTTGAAGAATTTTAAAGAGCTTAATATGCAACTGGAAAACGACATGTTGGTTCTTCAATCGAGTAATAATGCAAATGGCTCGAAATACAATGATACCATGTCCATGATCTCTGGTGTCACTCGTGCAACTTCAAACCATAAAAATAGCTATCCCGGACAGCGTCGCTTGTCTCCAGCATCTTCGATTGCTGGAGGTGTCATAATGGAGGACTCTGCCGATCAACCATCCACGTCTTCATCTTCAGTATTACCAATAATCACAGCACAAAGAGATCGCTTCAGAACTAGAAATGGAGAACTTGAAACACAACTGAAGAAGCAGACACAACTACTCAACGACTTACGGTCGAAGATCTCTAAATTGGAAAAGGACAATGCATCTCTCTTTGAAAAGACTCGTTATCTTTCTTCTTTCAAAGGTAATGTGATAAACCGCCCGGGACGTGACGTCGAGGTTGGATACTCCAACGATTACGAAAATCAACTGCACCCATTGGCCAAATTTAGAGAAAGAGAAGAACAAAGAGCCCTCTCTAGATTGTCGCCTCTAGAAAGAATCTTCCTCTCGTTTGCCAAAGCAATTCTAGCAAATCAAACTTCAAGAATGTGTTTCATGGGTTACATAGCAGGCTTACATGGATTGGTTGCTCTCATGATGTTCTACTCCATGAGTCTTCACGGTATGAGTGTTGCTGAAGTTGGACACTCAGGGTCATCGGGATCAATACCAAAGTAGCTTGACCATAATGAAGTAGAACTGTGAAGTGTATCACATTTATTGGTTCACTTATGATTTGCTTTGAGATTTGGCAAGACCGGTAATCAATGCTGTAGGACGTTTCGGTACTCCACAATCAGAACCTTTTGGGAATCTTAAATAATCTCTTTCTGCATATTATCTGACGCCTTATCGTGACGTAGACACAAAAAGATGCAGCGTTACATCGGCCTCTCAGCAATTTATTTTACTCGCGTAGAAAAACAAATCAAAGCAAAGCTCACTACTTAATGATTATCAGGTGACAGCAAAAATAAACAAAAAATATAGCTAGACAGCGAAGCTTATCGATACGGAACCACTTCGGAATAAGATACAGCAAGGGAACTCTCTTAAGCTGCTTCTCAAGGTTGATTCCAGGAATAACTGAGCTACTCGTTCCAGCCCAGCGGACCGCGCCAGATCCACTATTTGTGCACTCTAGCGAAACTGTGCGACCGGTGTAATGACTGCTACCCATGACAAGTCGAATGAAACTCAGGCGGGATCATCGGAGGTAGCAGTACCTGATCGAGATGAACTTCATGTTGATGATCGTGTGGAGGATGCATCCAAGGCCATAGCACTTCCTGCAAAGTCATACACTGCCACAAGATTTCTTTACGGTGATGCACAAGAGATCAGCGCAGCAGCCAGTGTTGTCCTATTGGGCAAGGTGCCCAAGGTCTGGCTCGAAGGCCAAAAAGGATCACTGGCGAGGAACTACACTGCAAATTCATACAGAGAGGAACTATGTGGACTCGATGACTTATTCAACCATGATGACGACTTCAGACTCTCGCGGGCGAGCAAGACTGACAATAAGTTCCAGCAGTTTATCGAAAATTACTATGCCCATTATGGTGAAGGCTCAGACCCATTAGATGGTGTCGGTCGAGAGAATAGAGATTTTGTTGGAAGTATGGATGAATATGAGTTTGAAGATGATGAGAATGACGAAGATGAGGACGAAGATGCAGACGCAGATGAAGGAGTCGATCTCTACGGCGATTCACATCCAGAATTCGAAATTGATACTGCAACGATAAGGATGGAGTCTCTAGATGGAAAAGATAAAACGAGTCTGGGATCACTGTGGAAAAAAATCAAGCATAAGATTGGATCTCCTAGACAGACACCAACTGAGAGTAATGATAATATATCTGAAACTATGGACCTGATGCCGTTTAATGGGCAAAGACTTGGACCAGACGAGCCTGATGACGTTCCTCGGATAGACGAAAAGCATCTCAATGGCCCAAGCTTTCAAGAGCACCATTATGGAGAACTTATCAGAGATGAACCTATCCCCTCTGCTGCCTTAGATTCTCGTGGGGTCGCAGTTGACTCTGACGCCTTGGAACAAGAATCCATACAATCAGCAGACAATATGAATTACACACCAAACGAGACTACTGTTACTGCTTTTAAAGCCCCGTTATTATCAATACTCAAGAGTCAACAGATGAGCGGTACTGGGAGTTTCCACACAGCTATGGAAAGCATTCCTCCCTCCAACGAATTTTTGACTTCATCACCGAAGCTCGATGCTGGCCCGGAATCGTCAAGCTCCGCCGGAACAATTAGGGCTCCTCATGATCTGCTGGAACAATCGAGCGAAATATCAACTACTATGCCGTCTTCTTTCGAGCAAGCTGAATCTTCGAATGGTTATCATGCTCCAAAAGTGCGCTTCAATGCTGACAATCAACGAGATCCATCACCATCGAAGAGTAACCAAATATTGCTTCTGAGGCCAACTCCAGAACAAAATCCACATATGGAGAAATTAGAACAGAAGCACAGAGTAGACTATCAGAGAATGAAGGCAATGGCTCAGAGCACGAGGCATCATCTAAAATACTCTATGTCTACTAAGCAAAACAAGAGGCTATTGAGACATTTTATGACCAATTTTGAAACTGGCGAGATCATAAAAGCAGAGAAAATGTTAGTCCTCGTAAAAAGTACACGTGTTATCGGATCTAAGTTTCCAGTGTTTACAGAACATGAACCTTGTGATACCAGAGTTCTAGAAAGATGGAAAGAATACATTGTTGTTGCAAGAACAACTGGTAACATCAACCAACCCGTTAGACTACAATTCTACTCTTCGAGACAAATCCCAGAAATTGCTGAGGGTTCACATGACAATGACGCCTTGGACCTAACATTATCCAAGAATTGCATTGTCAACTTTTATAGTCCTTTAGATCGGACAATTGCGCTAGTGAGCGGAACTAAAATTTACATACTACGATGCCAGTTCCCTCATACTTCGATAAACTGGCTAACGTTCTTCAATAATATACTGGGTATTGAATCTCCTTCATACCTAAGAGTCTCTATTCCAACACTTCAGGTATCATTGAGCTTGAACTTGGATGAAGAATTCTATCCTAAGTTTTTGAAAGCTGCAAAAAGCAAAGTGAGATTGATGTTCAAGCAAAGTGGCTATCACATCGAAGGAGTGCCTCTTGTCGACTATCTAGCTGTGAAAATAAAGGAAAAGTTACTGCAAGCTGGCTATATAACAAAGGTTAGGGAATTTGAGGGAAGCGAAAATCTACTAGGATTTTGCTGGAGATATTTTGATCGTATCGAGTGGTTGTTTGGTGAAAACTTGATCAACTTGTTGTGGGAACAGGCTATGCATGCTACTCATGTGCTTGAACTTCGTATCATAAAACACTACCCAAGATATGTTAAATTGATGAATGTGAAACTCGAAGAACCAGCCCCAGTCGAAGGCTTTTTGATGAGACTTACAACTGAAAGTGGAAATACTAAGAGAGGTCCTTTGAGGAAACAGGTGTTCTCCTTTGACTATCTATTCAGCTCGGGAAGTGCATTGTTTTTCCATTCTGCTCATAAAGCGTTGCCACCTCTACCGTACTCTAGAGAAATAATGGAAAAAGAAAGCTTCACCGATCCAAGCTTCTTAAAGAACGTTGTGGACTCTATCGATCCAGTATACAACCATAACCCTTTTAGATTGGACGACAACAATCATATTGAGTGGCTCACTCCACATGCAAGCGAAGAAGAGTTGAGAAGACGGGATTCTTACGCATTCACAGAGTTTCAAAGAAGAATCACATCACTTGCGAGGGCCACAAAGGTGATCGATCTATTGAATGTGGAGAGTATAGAGAACCATAATCCCGAAGATATTGCAGCTACAGTAGAAGCTCTTTCAAGTGTTGAGTGGGGTGACCAATTGGATAAAAATGCTTTGCTTCATTTAAGAAAAATAGAGTCCTATTTCCATTTGAAGCTCAAAAATGGTCTAAAGGTCATATTCAAAACGCGAACAGTGGAGATACGCGATGAATGGGTGAGCAGATTGAATCAGTTGAAGACGTACTGGACAGCCAGATGTGCACAGGATCAAGAGCTTGTACGCTGTATGAGGGAGAAGAACCTGGATGATCTTCATATTGATGAATTCACTGAGGCAAAGGTTTCTGAGTTTGAGACAAGATGGGAGACTGATCGTGGCATCACAGATACTAATGTATACAGTATCACTCCTTATTCGATGTTTAGACCAGTCATTCGTCATGGATATCTCTATCAAAAACCTAAAAAGCACTCAGCTTTCAGAAGATACTTCGTCACTTTAATCCCCGGACGTGTCGTTTTGTACAAAGTTTATGCCCGAGATTTATCGGGTGCCATAAAGCCAACGACTCATTTCTCAAGATATATGTCTATCCCGATCAATGACTGTTATGTATATTCTGGTGGATTATGTGAATTAGACTTACTAGACTCGTCTAATAAAACTGCGAATGTGTCACCTAGAGTATACCAAGATGGCTGGCAATCAGCAGAGGATGATACTACACGCTGCTTCACACTTTGGTTTGGTCAAAAACGAGCAATAGCTGGTAAAGCTACCACTGAAAATAGATCTGAGAATGAAAAGAATCCAGGATTGATACACATGGTGAGCAGACTGGGTGTGACAGGTCGAAGCATGGTTTTCATGTGTCGATCTAGACAGGAAAGAGATCTTTGGGTTTCAAACTTATACACTGACATGGAGAGATTTAGTCGCCCAAAGACTCATCAGAAATGATCCACATATTTTGAGTAAACTGATTAGGACTTAATGAATATACAACAATCTCAATACATGCTATACCATATCAGATAGTAGTTATTTAGCACTGGATTACTTCATGTCTACGAAGAGCTCAGCGTCATAGCGTACATGACTAGGACAATTATATAAAAAGCAGTATATTCGTCAAATTAATCATCTATATATACTTAATCTAAGGACATCTGGTCCTGTTCTTTGGTATCACAAGACATGCTGTAACTTCATTGGCTGAGATTCTTTGATGTTGATACCGAATCTCTTATCTTGACCTAACTGAATTAACTCCAAGGCACCTTGGATTGCAGGTTCTTGACTGTTGAGCTGGAAGTTGGAGTGGACCCAACTTGGCTTACTGGTCTTGGAGCCACCTGTTAGTCTCAAGACTTCTGGCTTACCACCAGATGATATTCCTTGTTGTACGAGTACCACTGTAGACTGTTCTCTGGCGACTGGAATATCGAGTGAGTTTTTCTTCAAAAGTGATTTAAGCTTGAGCGATGAAACACCTAATCTTGGAAGTGGGAGTTCTAGACCTGGTAATGTTGGGTTTTCTGCATCATAACCATGAGCACCAGTTGGATTTGAAGTATTAAGGATGAAATGCAATGGTAAAAATTTGACGGTTTGCACAGAACGAGCCACTGTCAAACGGTGGTTTGTGATTTCAGAAAGACCTAAACGAGCAGATCTGATATCTTTCTTGATTGATTCAATATCGCTCTTCAATGCTTCTGGCCCAGACGAATGCAATTGTTTCAAGTTGATCGGGAAAGAGTCGGACAAATGCGCTAACTTGAAAGGATAAACAGATCTTGTCTTATCAATCTTCGTAAGGGTCTGTCTGGATGTTCTTAATTTCAAGGTGCGTTGCATTGCGAAATCCCTAACGAATATGCTTGGTTTGATATTGAGAGACTCTTTGTTGTGATTCTTTCCTGTGTATCCATCTAGAGTTTGGATCGTTACAAGACCAACCTCCTTGAACTCTCCGATTGGAGCCATCTTGATGTCAACAATGTAGACTTCTCCAGGAGATACAACAAACTCATCGGATGGAATAGCAGAGTGCTGACTGACACCGGTGTTCTTGAGAGTCTTTTCAACCTTGATAAGATCTTTCGAGGTGGAGGACTTTTGTAGAAGAGTGGCCTCTTGGTCGGCTTCGGTCCAAGCGACACCCTTGTACTCCTTCTCAGCAACGATACCTTCAGCTTGACCAGCCAAGAATCTTCTGATACGGCGAACACGAGAGCCTGGTACAACGACACACTTGAAGTTTGTTGCAATGTCGTCCACAATCTTACGGATCAAAGAGCCTGTAATGATGTTTGAGTCGTTGTTCAAGCCCTTGAGTACAGCTGGTAACTTTTCTGGTGTCAAGGCAACACCTAATAGAGAGATGACAGCTTCGTTGGCAATGTGTGCAGCGACGACAGCGTCGGCTTTTGAGCCCAAAAGTGGGCCAGCTGGACGGACCTCGCCATCTTTCAACTCACCAGGTGGGTAGATGACCATTGTGTGAGAAAGATTTGAGGTGTAACCATCAACATGACAACCCAAAGAGATGGTGATAATATCACCTGGGTTGAAGTATTGGAAGTCTTTGTTCGCAGACTCGTCCATTTCATCAATCTCTGGGCCAAACCCAGTGTTAACGTTATTCACATCAATGGTGACTGGTTGTGCAATACCCTTCTCATTGACAGAGTTTGAACCCTTCTTATAAACAGTATCAAGACTTGAAGCCATGAAGGAGTCTCCAAGAAGACAAAGCTCAGAGGTTGACAGTTTTGGACCTTGTCCGAGATGGTAGCTGTCATTGATCAGCTTGGTTAAGTAGGTAAGAGCAGTCTGAGCAACTTGTCCACCAAGTCTGTATTTATCAAGGACAGAAGCGGTGATGACGTTCTTTGTTTTGAGCAGGATGTCCTGGTCCTGTGGGGCGATCTGTAATTCCATGGCTCTATGAATGATTCTCAAAGATACGTATGGATGCTATATCGACAGTAGAACAGATCTTATGGAGCTGAACGTACGCTAAGGAGATACTTCTGAGAAATAGAATCAGCAGACTAAGCTTTTGTAACTTACGAGAGAAACAAGCAAAATCAAACCAAAAGTGTAAACCAAAAAAAAAATTTCAAGCCCATCGGTAGTGCGCACGACTATTATCAGAATCAGATTCAGAAAAAAAAACATAAAAAAAATACCGACAACTGCAGGATTCGAACCTGCGCGGGTAAACCCAAAAGATTTCTAATCTTTCGCCTTAACCACTCGGCCAAGTTGCCCAATTTTTAAGAACATAAATTTGCTGTTTTTTAGGTGATCTCATACGCGAAAATAAATACATCACGTGAATTCTACCTCGATAAGCTTACCCACTACTCCATATCCGACCTTGAATTCTTCAAGTCGTCGGCCCAGAAAAAAACACCATGATCATCAAGGGTAACATTAGCTATGAAAAGATCAAAACACTGCACTCAAGAGTTGGTATCTGAAAGACACTGTTCAAAAGTAAAGAGAGAATACGTAACAATCTCCAATCTTTAAAAGATGAACTCGTTGCATCTTGCATTGAAAAGAACAGCAACTGTTCATGCTGCTGTTGTTAGCCGCAAATACTCGGCGCAGAGCACTATTCTTGCTTCTAGAACCTTTTCACGTTCTGCATTCAATCTAAAAGAGAACAAGAACAAATCTATTTTGGATGATGATATGCTCGCTAAAGCCGGTGTGGAAGTAGAAGGTAAAGGCGCTGAATCCGGCGCTGAAGCGAGCGCAGGTGAAGAAGGTGCTAATAAAGCCGGGGGAGCAGAGGCACAGAAGAAGAGACGTAATATCCAAAGTTCCACAGATAAGAAAAGAGAAAGGGCAGCCAATCTTTTTTACTTGGGATTCTTTGCCACAGGAATTGGTGCAGCTGGATATTTGGCAAGAAACTGGGAAGATGATGAAGACCCAAAGATCAAAGAAGACATTCCAAATGGTTATTCAGCAGATCTTTTATGGAAGAGACTACGTGCTAGATTTAACTCCATTTTCACCTACTTCCAAGAGCCTCCATTCCCAGATCTCCTTCCAGACTCTCCACCAGAGCCTTATAAACGTCCATTGACTTTGGTCTTGACATTAGAAGATCTATTGATCCATAGTGAATGGTCGCAAAAGGGTGGTTGGAAGACAGCTAAGAGACCAGGTGTTGACTATTTCTTGGGTTACCTTTCACAATACTACGAGGTTGTTCTCTTCAGCTCTAACTACATGATGTATTCCGAGAAGATTGTTGAGAAGCTCGATCCATTGCGTGCTTACATCTCTTATCAATTGTACAAGGAACACTGTTTGTACAAGGACGGTGCTCATATCAAGGACTTGTCCAAGTTGAACAGAGATCTTTCCAAAGTTATCATTGTCGACGTTTCTGACGACTCCATTAAATTACAACCTGAGAATGCTATCAAACTACCAGTATGGGATGGTCAAGCAGATGACCAGCTCATCAAGTTAATTCCATTCTTTGAATACTTGGCAACTCAACAAGTTCAAGATGTTAGACCTGTTCTGAACTCGTACAAGGATAAATCGAAAATTCCAGAGGAGTTTGCAAAGAGAGTTGAAAGACTTCGTGCTGAATTTGATAAGGATCAACAAAAGAACGGAGCTAGCTTCATGAACAAACTACTTGGTTTACCACAGATCAAGCAGAAGTTTCCTCTAGATGCCATTCACGATGAAGGTGTCAAGAACTACCAACACTTCCAAAGACTGATCAAGGAGGAGGAGGCCAAACTGAAAGCTCAAGCTGAAATGCCAAAGGAAACCTTCAAGCTCAAGGATTTAGTTGAAGGTAATATCCCTTCACAAGAAGAGATGATGAAGAGACAATTGGAGAAACAGGCTGAGTTCGAAAGACAGCAGCAACAGCAACAAGCTGCTCCTAAGACCGCTTAACTTCGATTATCCGATTAGAGTGATTAATGAAGACGATATAATGATACTTTGTCCAATTTGAACAATTCTAATCATGTGTACATAGGTCGAGACGTACATATATGTATATAAAGAGGAAACTGATTACATGTTTGTTTTATCCCATTTTATGTAAATCTTTCAAATTTGAAGATAAAAATATGGAAGTATTTGCATTGTTCCTTTTATAGAACATCATCGCCATTAGATGATATCCTCCTCGTCTTCGTTATCCTCAAGAACGTGGCCAAAAGCCTTAAAGTTCTCTGGTGGTTCAATGCTTGGAATGAACTCCAAAATGGCAAAAGCCACACCAATCAAGGCAATAAGAAGGCCAAATATTATTCTGAGAGCCCCGCCTTTTTGAGAGACAAGGACTCCAATAAGAGCATAGACTTCAAAGTGAATACGGTTAGTAAAATTTCCTTGGGGGAAGTGAGACAATAGCACCAATTACGTGATTAGGTGTTTGGAAAGACTTACAGACACCACGACCAAGGAAGGAGAATAGGAACGATGCGTAATGATGAGCCAGGGGTGGAAGTACGAATTCTGTTCAGGGTGATTATATGTGTTAGCTGTGGCTAGAGAGATTGCGACGTAAGACGGAATGGTCCTGTTATACTCACCAAGTGAAACTATACCGGCACCAAAGGCAAGGAGGTAAAGGCCGATGAAGAAAGAGCCGCTAGATAAGAGCCGTATTGTCAGTATTTGTAGGCCATGGGGTTGAAGCTGGATGATAGAGCACTTACATTCCTGATGTGAGTTGGGTCAATCCCATAATTGCCTGTGGCGTTAATGTTAGTCGTTAGGCTGATGGTGTGAGCGTTATCATCTTGTATAACAGTTGAGAAGACTCACTGAAAGGGCACCAACTACGATGTTCACAATCTTGAAAACTCCACTAAGGTCTGCCATGTTGATACGCTAGCTGGTTGGTTGATGCTGTTTGTTTGAAGTAATTACTTGATGTGATGATATCAGGTGCCTGGCCAGGATTGAATCACTTACTCATGTATCATAATTTTTGTTCCTGGAGCACTAGTCCAGCTACGCCGTGATTTTTAACGCTTCGCCTGGGGCGCGTGCCTTATAGCTGGAACAGCACATGAACTGAGAATAATAAACACTATTAGGAAAAAAAAAAAAGGATCATTATTAATATGGCTCCACCCCATTGTCGGCAAATTAGCCTTCAGCATTAAAACATCAGAACAATAATATTCTGGCCCTCTGTGTCAAAATATTATCGAGCACAATATAAGATGAAATATATCAATATATAAGAACAATGTATAATGTATCATATTTAAAAAAGATATGTACTGTGTAGATGTTAGAGAGACAATATATTGTCTTTCATCAGCGAGACAAATATAGACGAAAAATCAAAACCAAACACAATATGAAAAGGCAGTAATTCATGGTGCGGTAATAAGACAAAGGGAATATTTCAACAAGATTGTACCATATGTAACTGTGAGGATTCCATTCCTATTCTTTGCTAAAGATAGAATATAAAAAAATACAACGATAACTTTAAAAAAACAAAGAGAGATAGCTAAAACGGTATCAAACCTCCATCTCTCTCTTTCATTTATTCTTTCCAATTCATTTTAAAGCATATGGAAAGATCTTTCCTTCCCCTTTAGCATTCAAAAAAGTTACACTTAGTTCTTTAAAACATTTCTTCACAAAATCTTGCCACAATTCAGCACTTTCAGGTTCTTTAGCCCTCATTGCACAATCGTACCTTTCCCAAATCAGCCACCCCTTCATCTCCCTCTTCAAACAGTCATTTATAAATCCAGTACATTTATTCCTCGTCTGGCTTAGACTCGGATGGCTTGTCTTGAGCTGGAGCCTCCTCTTGACCAGCCTCAGACATGTCAGAGGTCCACAAAGTCAAGTTATCTCTGAGCAACTGCATGATCAATGTGGAGTCCTTGTAGGATTCTTCGCTCAAAGTATCAAGTTCAGCAATGGCGTCATCAAACGCTTGCTTGGCCAAATGACAAGCACGGTCTGGCGAGTTAAGAATCTCGTAGTAGAAGACAGAAAAGTTCAAGGCCAAACCAAGACGAATTGGATGGGTTGGTGGTAATTCCGTGACAGCAACGTCAGATGCAGACTTGTAAGCTTCTAATGAGAGATCAGCAGCTTCTTTACGTCTGTCGTTAGTGGCAAATTCAGCCAAGTAACGGTGGTAGTCACCCTTCATCTTGTAGTAGAACACCTTCGATTCACCAGTAGCAGCAGATGGAATCAAGTGGTCAGTCAACACAGCAAGGATATCGTCACAGATCTTAGTCAGTTCAGTCTCAATCTTTGATCTGTACTCACGGATCAAGGAGACTTGGGCCTCGTTACCCTTGGCCTCTTCTTTTTGCTCGATTGAAGAAACGATTCTCCAGGAGGCACGACGTGCACCAATGACATTCTTGTAAGCGACAGACAAAAGGTTACGTTCCTCAACAGAAAGCTCTTGACCAGATGAAGCGACGGCCTTCATGTTCTCGACCATCTCCTCGTAACGCTCGGCTTGCTCAGCGAGCTTAGCCAAATAAACAGAATCTTCACGTGAGAGAGACATTGTATGTGTATATTGTGCTATAAGTGTCTGAGTTAGTAATCGAAGTCAACAAGTAAAGCTGAGATGGAGAAAGCAGATTTGAGCCTCGCTGTGTGCAAGTTTGACTGATAACCAGTGTTGATCAAGACTGTTAACAAGGTAACCTAAATACAGCAGCTCGGAGTATCGCTAAAATATAGCTTCTCACTGATTCCTTCTTCGCACAATTCAAAAAATTGGGCCTCGGAACGTTTCGAAATATTGTTTGCGTGTGAGTGTATAAATAGCGGTCAACGATGGTATTTGTTTTCCCAGCAAGATCAGAGGAACCTGGAGGGGGGCGAGATTCGCATTAACAATGATTTTCGATCCAGAGGACGTGCACAATTTGGCGCAACAATATCAATTTCACATATGCTTTGGATTCCCACGCCAAACTCCCTTGTTAGGAAACTATGTGCTCCGCGAAATAACGCCGACAACCGCTCAAAAATGCAAATAATTTTTTTCCTGGCCGTTCTTATGAAAAACTAAAGTGATGTTATAACTGTAGCTGAGAGGAAAGTATAAGAGGAAAACCAAATCGAGCGGAAAAAAATAGTGGATGGGAATCAGGGAAGGCAAAAATCCACACATACCTAACAGGAGAAAATGGTGATCTTCAAGGAAGTGAATGGAGTAAGCTCATCCCCTCCACACAAGTTATCAATGTTCGTTTGTAGAGATGGTTGGTGATCCCTGGTAGTTGCTGTAGTCTCCGATTGAGTGATAGGCACTCTATTGGTGAGCCGCCTCGTATCGTAAGCAATACCGCCAGCGTTAAGCGCCATTGAAGTTAATCAGCACATGCCATCTATAACGCAAATTGATCAATCACAATATACTTCCCTAATAATGTAGTTCTTCAATTGAGCACAGTGCAAGGAATTTTCTACTTGAAGGCCTTTGTGATTGACATGAGTAAATCCTGTTTGACTGGCCGGTGTGTCAAGAGCTTCCAGTGGAGTTGCTCTATTCCTGATCTCCAAGTTCTATGTGAAGATTAACCTCGATCCTTCTATTCTCTTCCACTCTTTTGCCAAAGCGTAAAGTATATGAGCACTCGGGCATATCTCCATATAAGCCAATGCCATATCCATAAGTGTGAGCTTTGCTCTTCAATCTCTTTGTCTATCAACGCGCACGCGCCATCCCCCCTTTCCTTGTCAAAACGCTCCTCCGTAGCTAACAGTCCGTCAATTTAACGAGTTTCCATACAGTATTATTGCTTTAATCAGCTTCTCCCTCTTGTTTATCTCAGGTTCATATGTGATTACTTACTTTGTTATTTGTGTTGTTGTTTGGTTGGTAGTCCTTTCAATTGTTGTTGTTGTTGTCGTAATTGTGTTGTTTTTTGTTTATTGTGTTTGCTTCAAAAATTGGATATTCTTGAAGGGGAGCGAAGAAACAGAAGGAAAAATGGTAGCCACTTGAGTTGCGCAAATCTTGGGTATTAAATCCCCGGTTAGCTTGAAAATGGCGCTTTCTGGTCACTAAAAAATAGTGCAAGTGGGACAGCAAAATCCAAATTTGGTAATATTATTATATTGCAGTGGGTGATAAAATCTCGTTAGGGGACGCCCTTGGTAGCCGCTGTTTCTGGTTTAGGAAATGAAAAAACACGAAAATGCTGCTTGCGCCACTACTTCTGCAGTCTGAAGACCTCCCACATCTAGCTGTTATAGTCAATATAATAGGAGTACTTTATATACGTATTATCATTTTGAAGGTCATTATTATGCTTTGAGCTGACCGGACTATGACACAAGTCACAAAAGCTACAAAAGTCACACAAATACAGTTCAAATTTGGCATCGTATGTATTACTGCTTTCTTTGGCTGCTCTATTGCTACAGATTGAGTTCGCTGTGTGTGCTGCCACTGCAAGATTAGGAGCACATGAAGCTATTACAACTCCATGAAAGTCATGTCTTATTGCTCTAAATTTGAAATTTGTGAGCATGTTGTAATTGTAATGTTGTTTAAACCCCTTCTGAAACATGTGAACTTCTCTTTCCTCAGCCTCCGAATGTTCAGATTCCCGATAGGATCCTTTCTATAAATTTAGCCCGAATTTCCATACTCTGTGAGTGCACCACAAGCCAAAATGATGAACATTCCAATAACGTTCCATCTAATAACTTGATCAGTAGATCCACCAAATTGAATGGCACTTGCGAACATTTGCATTGAAATGATGATCAAAAACCCAGCAGTTACGCTGATTAGCACTCCAAACACAAAAGAAGTGTGATCTTCGTTTACATCACGTCCTCTCAAAAAGAGAAACCCCAAAAAAGCACCAAACGGTTGACTAAATGCACAGAGTAGTGCAGAAATACCAAATGCCTTTATTCTTGAGTCAAGAGCCAAATATAACGGTAACGTCATACTGAACCCTTCCACTATATTATGCATTGCTAATGATATGAAGATTGACAACCCAAGCTCTGGGTCTGCCTTCGAAGTTGCGTACATAATAAACCCCTCTGGCAACTTGTGTAACGTCAGTGCAAGACAAGTCTGTAAACCTATGCTTAGTAGTCTCGATACTGGGGTGTTCACCTTGTGATGATGATCATCCTTGTGAGCTGTGTGTAGGTCCAAGTTCGGTTCATTTGTGAGCATCATATCCGAGGGTAGTTGAGCACTGGTCAACTCGTGGGCAAGAGGTGATGGTTGTTGCAAAGGTTGTTGAGTCGATTGATGTGTATATACAACCAACGAGCTTGATGATCTTCTAATTTGAGACTCCCTATAGAAGTCTAAGTTATGAAGATCATTCGAAACTTTCTGTACTATACTGTTGGTGACACATACGGGATCTCCGAAACAATCAGTATCGTCGATACCTGTACATTGGTTCTGTTTGGCATTTGCAAACTTGCTGAAAGCGGCTTCGAATACAGACTTTCTAGGCTCCATGGCAGGCCTTACGGGTACCACTGTAGTCGTTGTTGTAGTTGTAGTTGTTGCTACCAAAGGAGTTTGCTCAGTAGCAGGACCGAAATACTCTATAAGCTGCTCCTCATCTGGATGGGAATTGTGCAAATGTGAAGATAAGTCTTTGTCGTCTTCCTCGCTAGAACTCGAGTGAGTATGCGAATGAGATTGTGAATGCGAATGCGAGTGTGAATGAGAGCGCTCATGTAAATGCTGCCCGCTTGGGATATCATCATGGTCCTTCTTATTACTGTGGCTGTGCTCATGGCTGTGATGGCCATGTCCTTCCTCTCCGCCGTGGTTACAATGCACGATGCTTTCACTGGTGAAGTAATGGACGACGTTGTTGAATATCATACAAATGACGATGCCTATGATGAAGAACAGCATGATATCTGTCTTGGAATTGATGGCCTTCGATTTGTGGAAGTATTCATTTGCCTCTGGCAACAACTTGTAAAGACTCGTTAGCGTCAAGCTTCCGCAGCTTAAACTGAAGCCATATATCAAAAACTTCTCGTTGCTTTTGATGCTGAATTTTGACTTTCTGTTGAATAATTTGATCAATATATCAAGGTATATCGTAGAGGACCCCACTATTCCCATCAAAGACCCCATAGCAGCTAGAATCCAGCCTTGGTGGTTCTTCAGGAAGTCACCCATACTCTCAGCGAAGACTAGCGATGAAGGATCAGTAGCGCTAAGCATGGCTGTTCTGAAAAGATATATTGCATTAACGGGGTTAATGTAGCTCTTTCTTCTTCTTCGTTATCGTATAATTGTTATACTGATATTGATGTATAGAAATGTTTCGAAATTATATTAGAAGTTATTAAGTCCACTCCAGAAGTTTGAGTTATTTCCGCAAGTTCTCTCTGGCTGCTGATATTAAAAACTATATTATAAAATTAATGGGGCCGTTTTGGGAATTTTGGAATCTGATATCAACCTATACAATTTCTGATAAACATAGACTTCAATAGTGGACTGACCAAGTTTTAGCTTCTCAAATTGAATATTGAAAGACGAATTAACGTTTGAAGCTTTGATCAAGGAGAATACGGGCCTCTGATTGGTCAATAAAGGATTTGGCTATGTTTTTCATGGATTCGCGCATATATAGTTAAATGTGCTGAAGGAACAAATTACGTCTGTAATTTATAATCCGACCTAATCCGACTTTAATACCGAGACTTATAATTACGAAATTCGCGGAAGAATCGACCGGGCGAAAACCGGGGAGGTTCACGTGTCGCTAGACACGTCTATACCATCAGGATTATATATAATATAGTTTTTAAAAGAAGACCATTTGATTAAGTTGATAACTTGGGTTCGGATATAGAAATTTGTTAAAATTTCTACTACTTTGTGCACGTAGGTTACGTGCACTCATGTCCGCATTACTATGATAATGTAGTTTTTGCCCGATAGGGCAAGTTTTAATCCGATCATGGGATTTCGCGTTTTTTACCGTAGCGTAGCGAAGGTGCAAAAAACATAAGCTCTTGTATGCTATATAATTAATTAATGAATGTATTATGAATTATGAATTAGTACTTTATATCTTGTAGTAATCTATTATGTAATCTATTATATAAGCCATATAAAGTTAACATCCGTACACCATATTCTTATATGAGGTAAATCAAAATGGATGTGAGCAAAAAAAAAAAAAATTGGAGTGTGATACAAAACACCAAGGAGTGGAGTGATAGGTGATATAAAAGCAGTGCGTGGGAGATCCATAAAATGGTTTGAGTACATCCATATGTTATGAATTTTTGTCTCTCTTGATCGAAAGCATCGGACCTCAGTGGAAATTTTTCTAGAAAGGGCGCAATAGGGTGTGCCATATTATGTGACCAACAGAAAACCCTGGGTATTCCAGAGTTACCCTCCTGTTCCATTCGCTGTAAGTATAAATCGTTGCTCCTTAATTTTTGTACTGTTGACTTTGCCTCTGAAAATTATCAATTTTTTGATAATTCATTATTCTTTGAACTCGTATTAATGACCGAACCTTTTCTTGAAAGAGTTCGGTGATTTCGCTCTGCGACACCATTCTGGTATGAATTTTGTGGCACCGTTAGCTCATGTCGAATGTATGTTTCAACTTTGGCAATGAGAATAGTATTATTCTTACTTGACGGTAATACCGATATTAACACAGTTTCAATAGACCATTACCAAAGTTTGTATGGAAGTTTTCAGTTTAACAAATATTGTTACTGATTATCCTACAGCTAATATCTAAGTTCAATGGAGTTTGATCTTGTATGATGATGAAATATCATCATCATCATTTCATTCTTGAAATTGAACTAATTCGAAAGAAAATAGTTGGCTTGTCTGTTTGATTTGTACATTGGTTGAAGATGTGTGTGTATAATTAGTTCATACTCATCATCAAGATACATTGTCAATTAAACGGTACAATATTGCTGACTAACTTTGTAATATATTATTAACATAATTACTTATCTTTTGTAGTCGATCTATTCCATCTTCTCTGTCTAATAACATTCCTTATTAGACATCCAATTGCAATCAATAGAGCAGTTGGAGGGAAGATGGATAAGAAATTTAAACCCCAATTCGGGTTTAACCATCTATCATTTGTCAATAGATTATATATCTGGTCTTTAAGTTCATCCAATGAACCGTTATTGTTTAAAATATAATCAGATCTTGAACATTTCTCTTCAGATGACATTTGTGAATTAATCTTATTCAAAGCAGCTGTTTTAGCAGCAGCTGTATTATCATCACCTGACCTCTTTAATAAACGATCCAATTGAATATCTAAATCACAATTAACGTTAATTGTCATATGACAAAATTTGTTTAAACCAGTTTCAAATAACAATGGGACATCCAATATCACTAATTTATTCCTTATATCGATCAATTCTTTAAACAATTGAATAAATATTCTTTTCCTTATAATAGGATGAGTTATACCGTTAAGTATCTTTAACTGGCTTTTATTCTCAAATACAAATTTACCCAATGCTTGTCTATTCAAATGACCATCATCATTATCATTACCATCAACCAACAGATCATCGATCAAAGGACTAAAATGGTCAACAATCTTTAAATAAGCTTCTTCACCAGGTTCAACAACTTGTCTTGCTATAAGATCTGCATCAACGATATGTAATCCATAATCTTTATTTAAAATCTCAGAAACGGTGGATTTACCACATGCAATTCCACCTGTTAAACCAACTATGAAGACCATATTAGAAATGTGTATATTGGTTTAATGGTTGGTTTAATGATAAGTATAATGATTAGTATGAATTATGATAATGTTTATAAGGATCATCTTTGATGTCCGGGTGTTTTGATATTACATAATATATGAATAAGCATGAATATTACGTCATCGTTTTTGATAAGATTAAAAACAAAACAAAAAAAAACTATAAAAGCTGGGGAATTCCCCCTTTCATTTCAATTTCTTTCAATTTCTTCCCACTTCATCTCTATTACTCATGTGTTTTTTCTCAACTGTTGCAGTGTTTGAAATTAAGATGATGGTACAATTTCATCATGGGAATATGTATATTGCACACGTCATTGAATAATTGAAGTCTTTCATAAGGACAAGTGATGTTATAATTTCACATTACATCCGTCATCAAAACATGGAATTATTTGCTAGTCTTTTCTTTAAACAAAGAATATAAACTGGAATATGAAGTGTCTTGAAGAAGGGAAAGTATAAGCTTGGAAAGAGTAGCTTGTCTGATGTCAATCTGTGCATAGACGTACAAATCATTCATATGACAATTATAATCATCCAAGTACAATGCTTAAAATAATAACGTAATTTGTTTATATTATAATACTAATGTCATTATAATTAATCTTTGTAGTATCATTTAACCAAAGAGATCAATCCTTTCTTTACGGCTCTTTTTATAATCAAAATCCAACGAACAGCTTCTTCAAAATCTTCATCTTCCAATGCCTCTGTTAATCCAGGTAAAGATTGTCCAGCATATCCTGTAAATCTTCCAGATGCAAATACAATATGTTTAAACCAATCTCTATTCTTTAAACCTTTTTCATAGAGGAAATTCTTCTCCAAATCAATGGATTGTCCATTGATATGAGAAACTCTTCTATTGAATAAAAATTTCTTAATTGGGTTTTTAGATTTTGATACATCTTCATCCCATTGAACTTGTAAAGATTTCATCTTTAATTCATGTTCTTTTGTTACTCTTTTAAACCCATGGATAGTTCCATTTGTTGATCTAACAAGTCTTTCTAATGTCAATGGATGATGTTTCTTATTCTTTGCCGTATAATCACAATAGGGCATTAATAAATCATCTTCATAATCTTCCAATTCAATTGTCTTATTCCACCAAGTTGTTGGTACTTTATCCATCAACTCGTTAAAATATGAACCAATTGCAATTGAATACTCTTCTGTGTTAAAAGAATTCAACAATTTTGGTTCAGTTATATGAATAGCCAATAATCCATAGAATTGAGCAGCTGCATTATGGAATTTGAAATCTGGATCTCCAAATTTCGACATCCAATAGAATGAATCATAATTTGAATGATAATGATACACTGCATCTCCCCTTCCAGTGACAAATCCAAAATCAAACGATGGGATTCCTAAATATTCATAGAATGAAGTATAATCTGAACCTGAACCCAAGATACTTATTTTATAACCATCTTCATTAAACTTATCAATGATTGACATATTAGAGGATTTTGGATAAGGAACTAAATCTCCAACTTCTAATAATAAATCGTTCAACATTGGAGATGATGACAATTGTAAATGAGAACCTGAAACTGCAACATCCAAATTTAAATAGGCAACACAACTCTTGGTCAATTCATCAGAATATTTTTCAGCATATGCAGTTGAACCTAATAAACCATATTCTTCACCATCCCATGAAGCCAAAATGATATTATACCTTGGTTTCCAACCCAATTTAACCAATTCGTTTAAAGATCTTGCAACTTCAAGCATCGTTGCAGATCCAGAATTTGGATCAGATGCACCACCAATGATCCAAGCATCTCTATGATTACCCAAAATGATCGATTTATCACTTTCAATACCTTCCAATACACCATAAACGTTATGAATATCTTTAAATTCATAAGAAACGTTATTATAAAGATTTATGGAATAATCAGGGGATGGACCAGTAGAATAGTCAAAAGTTGAAATACCACCTTTAAATCCAAGATCTGAACCATAACCATTCAATGTTTTGAGTATAGGTTCAGCTTCCTTATAAGAGATAGGTAATGAAGGTATTTGTGGGATTGTACCTAGATTAGCCAATGCCTCTGGAGAACGATCAGTAAATCTTGTTGGATCACCAGGTAACGAGGATAAGAATTGAACAGAACCACGTTGAATACTCGAAGGGTTTCTACCTGGTCCCTTTGGGTAAGGTAAGATAGGATCACCATTCTCATCGAATTCAGGGATATAATCATCTGCAGGATCAGAATAGATGATAACACCAATTGCACCAGCTTCTTGTGCAAATTTTATCTTTAAACCTCTAAATAATCCACCATAACGAACAATGACAATTTTATCCTTTACAGAAACGTTATTCTGTTTCAACAGTTTAAAATCCTCCATTGAACCATAGTTTGCAAATACCAATTGTGAAGTGACATTACCAGAAGCTGAATAACCATGGAATGCGGGAACTAAATCATCACCCTGTGTTGTTGGATCTTCTTCAAGTTCATCTTCAACAAGAGTTGGAGAATAGACAATTTCATCACCTTTAATCAAATTGATTCCATGTTCAACAGGATAGTTTAAATAAACGTTAAAAGGTTCAATCTCAGATTCAAATCCAAATTCTTTTAATTTATCAGCGGTAAATTGTGCAAGTTTATAATTCTCACCAGCCAAATGTTGTTCACTTGTATATATTTTCAACCATTCACCGGCCAAGTTGGAGCTTTGTAGAGTTTCTTGGTAGATTTTGATCAATTCTGATAGTTCCAATGGAGATGATGATGTTTGTTGGTTGTTGTACCAATGGAACATTAGCACAATGGCCATGATTGGTAGTAGGATGTATTTCAGCGGCTTCTTGTAGCTTCTACTACCGCTGGTAGTAGGATACTCATCTTTGTAGTCGGGCAATAAATGTCCTTCTTCCTTCATCTTTGGTGAGTTGCCAGTTGGATGTCTGTTAAGGACTAATTAGAATTGAAGGACAATTCCAACTATTTATACAAATTTATCCCTGGCGCTTATCTGAATTTTGATAATGCGGAGTTTTAACCAATTTACGTAAACGACAGGAGAAATTCGGATTTAGCAATGACAGATTTCCGGTAAATTTGCCTATGAAAATCCCAAAAGAAGACAAACTTCCGGTTATTATTATATTATATAATGCATTATGTAATACATTTTTTCTATTTGTTTACATTTCAAATTCATAACTTTACCCTTTACTTTAAATCTATTCTAATACCCAATCAACAGTCAAATAACAATGTCATATCCAATACAAAACACATTGAACGGATGTATAACTTCATTATCATCATCAACACAACTTTTAAACCAATCTTTATCTTCATTGAATTCACAGATTGAAGATTTTAATAAATTGGATAAAATTCTTAATCAACAAAGAATATTTACATTGGTTCCAGAGATTGATGTTATGATAACTAAAAGACATTTGATTGAGGAGATTGAACCAAAGATTTTAAGAATAATGGATTTAATTAATGTTAAGATTGGTAAATTGAATAGAAAATTGTTAAATCTCGAGAGTAAAATGCAGTTGAATTCTGTTAGAATAAATAACTTTAGAGCTGGTGCTACTACTACTGCTATGAACAGCAATGACAATGAGAATAACCCACAAGATCTAGAAAAATTAAGACTACTACGGTTAAAGAAGGATAGATTGAAGTATAAATTGTCTAGTTTGAACTTACAAGATCGTAAGAAGAGAATAAGCATGGTATAACTTCATGTCATATATAATATGACATGACATATGATATGACATAATATATATCACCTCAACATCATAACTAGATCTAAATTACCATATAACTTTGAAACTAAATGTTCAACTCCATTCAATTTTGCACCAACACTCAATAAAGTTGGATCTTGACAATTTATTGAAATTTTTTCCAATTCAATAACAACTTTATTATGGAAAGTTATACCTCTTGTTAAATAATCATGTGGTTTGAATTTGGAAAAAAGATGACTATAATTACCATTAGATAATGACATTATATCATTTAGTTTAATCTTATGATGTTTTAAATCATCTCTTAATTTATCAATAAAAGATTTATTTGTCAATGGATCAATTATTTTACACCATGGATCTTCAGTTATTTGATAAAGAGATCTTAATTCTAAAGTGATTTCACTATTTAAAAGATAAAAATCCATAGTTAACCTTTCACTATATCTATTCATTAGAATGTCATTGTCATTATTATTACTATTATTAGTACCACCGAATAAAGCTTGTAAATCTGTCTTATGAATTGGAAACATAACCTCTGTTGAAGGATTGTTTAAAACAGTATTACATTTACCCAGATTTACTAGCACTTTGTTCAATCCTTTGGTGAATTGTTCGTAGTATTCATTACTACTACTACTATTAGTAGTAGTAGTACCAGTATTTATCTCCTGAAGCATCAACACTTCATTCATCGTCCCATTGATCAACCGTATCAATTTAGTCCATTGAACCAATTCTAAATGAGAATTTGAATTCATCTTTAACCTAAGATTCTTCTTACTAAAAGTCCTTAGAGATAGTGTAATATCCATATCAACAATCTCTGAACCAGATCTTGTTATAACACCTTTAACTTGTTCAGTTCTTGATGAAGTCAATGGTAACTTAACAGGTTCATCTGATGAATCCGTTATTAGTTCAAGACAACGTTTCAACGTCTCCAAGATCTGTGGAAGTTCAGGTTTTATTACACTTTGAACAAGCCATTGGAGATCTCTTTGAGCATTTGAGAGTTCGATGGTCTTCCTGGAGTCTGTGGGTAATTTGGGATAAATCTGTGTGGACATCGGTGCTTCAACCAACAGTTGACGGTTTGTTTGTTTGTAGTTGGTTACTTGGATTAAATTATTTGTTGATCGTAAGAAAAACAAAACAAAGCAAATAATCGAACCATAGTTAACTGCTAACTACTACTAACTACTAACAAACTACCAACCACAAATATGCTACGCAACAGACTGATTAATAAGAAAGTTATCAGACAACTCCAACAGAGACGTTCATTCTTCCTGCCAACTGTCATAACCTCACTGTTATCCCAGAGTGAATGGTACAGTACAATAAGACAAGTTGATAGATTTGAAGATGAATCTATTAGTACTACTACCACAGATAATAACAGTTCATTCCCAAAATTCTCAGAAGAAACTCCTGATGGACGTATCCTCATCTCACCGATTGAAAGATCCATCTTGTTCATAATCTCTGGAATCTCTGCAATTAGACATCAAGAAATTGGTGCAAATATAAATAATTTTGGTGAAGCTTCATCAATTGAACCAATATTAAGAGCAATGAGAGATAGAATGCTTAGTTGTTCATCTGGTCGTCAATTGTTAAAAGATAGACCACAATTAACATTAGAACAGTTAAGATCTAGATATAGAGACGACTTTGATAATTTACCTTCAAATACCCTTGGTTATCATTATCTTAAATTTACAATGAATAATGATCATAGATCACCTGTTAAATTCATAAATGATGAAGAATTGGCATATGTCTTCTTAAGATATCGTCAAATGCATGATATAGTTCATATATTGACACATTGTAAAGTTGATCTTGCAGGTGAATTACCTGTAAAGGCATTTGAATTTGGTAATACAGGTTTACCAATGACAGGATTAGCAACTTTGGCATATTTTAAATTGAACAATAAGAGAAAGGGGAAAGTACAAATGTTTGATTCATTTTTAAATGGATTAGGTTCAAAATCTTTAATAACGGTTCAATGGGAAGAATTGATGGAAAGAGACGTTGATGAATTGAGAAATGAATTGGATATTTATACTTAGACTGATAGTCTGTACATAGTTGAGGAAATTAGTATACCGGGGCTGCGTAACCATACTTCCATAAAAATGTAAATACTTCAACCCATAACCAACTACATAATAGTAGTAGTTGTAGTACTAGTAGTAATACCAGCCAACCAACACAGATGTTCAACCTTCTCAAACAACGCACAAAGTTTTCACTGTTAAGATATTCAACCCAGAGAATCTCACCTCTAAGACTTGGTCAAAATAGACCGGTGTTATCCCCAGTTAACTATGGCCCTGGTATAAGACAATTATCAAAGATTCAAATAACAAATCCATGGTCCATTTTCTGGTTAAATCAATCTCGTGCTATTCTAAAAGGTATATTGATCTTTTATTCATCCGTATTATTGTTATTAACAGGTGGATATATCGGTTTAAAATATTATGTTGATCCAATTGAATCAAATTTGACAATTGTAAATGATTTATCATTTGTTTCTAAAGCATTATCAAGATTTGGTATATATCTTCAAGAATATCATTCGGATGAACAAGATTTAAACATTGAGATGATATTGATATATACTTTGAAGAATATTGCAAAAGAAGAAGGTATATCATTGGATAGTGATAATAAAAGACAGTTTAAACTATTAACTCCAAGTCAATTGAATAAGAAATCAATTGCATTCCAAAGAATCTATTACAACCTTTTAATTAGATTAGCAATGATTAAATCGACAAATGGAGATTTACAGAATAGTTGGAAATTGTGTCAATTTTGTTTGAATTGGGAACCAATTAACCATACTACTCTGTTAAAATCTCAACTGCTTAGACTCTCTGCTAAATTAGAAGTTTTATTGAATAACAATTTAAACAATGCAGAATCCTATCTATTGGATTCTATCAAATTTGTTGAATTGTATGATGATGAAGATATTAAATTCATATCAAATGGTTCATTAATCTTAGATCCAAATGAATCCAAGATTAATGATGAACTGTTCAAAGATCTATTGGAACTTGGTATCTTATATACAAAGCAAAATGAACCTGTAAAGGCTTTAGAGATCTTTTTAAACCTTTTACAAGTTTCATCATCTCCAATTAACAACGGTACCATTGAACAAATCGATCAAAGTCTTTTAAAGAACTATATCGGTGAGATTCTATATACACAGGGACTTACAAACAAGGCTATTAAATGGTGTAATGAATCTTTTAAAGAAGCTAGAATAAATTCAAAATTTGATCCAAAGAGTGCAATGATAACAAAACAATCTTTACAAAACCTTGTTAAACTATACGAAAAGGTTGATGCTATCGATCTAAAGGATCAATGTCTAAAAGAGTTGAACAATTTGGAAATTCCTATTAAATCTGTTAATCCTGAATGGAGTTTAATTGAAAAGATCTTTTCATAGTCACGTGATGTATCACGTGATACATATTTATCTATTTATTATACAAACTACAAATACATACATTTTTACAATTATAACATCAATTGGTTTATAAATATCCCTCTATAAGTATTATTAACTCATCTCTCTTTCCATAAATATCTTCTTCTTTAATCCATTCAGTATCTGTTTGATCCTAATACCCAATTGTTACCATCATCGTCATCATCGTCATTACCATGATATAAATCATTAGAATATAACGATAGTTTGTTTAGTCTGTTCTTTTTACCATAAAGATCAATCTTGAAGTCATTTGTTGTATAATCTTTATTCTTATCATTATTATTATTATCATTAGTACTATTATCCTTACCACTAGCTATAGTTGTATTACTATCATATAATCCAAATGTCTTTGGATAATGATCTTTATCTTTATCTTTATCATTCTTATCATTATTACCGAATGACATCCATTGATAATCTGTTGGATTTATATCATTCATATTGTTCAATATAATCTTCTTCTTTTCAACTGACTCTTTCTTCTTAATCGTATCATTATGAATAATTTCTTTACCATTCAATGTAACATCGGATGATGAATATGATAATGATTTATCATTCTTATTCAATGTATCATCATTGGTATCATCATCCAATGATTTATTAGAATTTGTCCTCGATCTCATAATCAATGATTCATTTGAAGATGAAGAAGATGAAGTTATATGAGTACCATCATCAATATCGATATTTTGCCATTTTTTATTGTATTCATTATTATCTTTAGAAGTAGTAGTAATATCCGTATGCTTCTCATTTATATGGTTAATCTGTATAGGATTACTCATTGCCTCTTGATCTTGCTTTAACAACAATTTTGCCCTTTCAAATGAATTTTTATGAGAAGTTAACAATGCCTTGTCATCAACAGCACCATGATTTGATTTAACATTTCTATCATTCAACAACGTGGAGCTATCCGAAAAGAATGGACTGTTCAAAGTTGGACCAAATAACGAAGATGATCTTAACCTTCTTGTATTACCACCATCACCGTTATGATGGCTATGAGACATATGGTTTGATTGTGGAGTCATAGAACGACGAGGTTTGATGTTAAAACTTAACCCTTCTTCATCTGAATCGTCATCATCATCTGATCCATTACCGTTGTTTCTCTTTGGATTAAGCA